>NCSK02000278.1:0-35821 GCA_002276475.2 Chlorociboria aeruginascens | reverse complement strand
GGGTTGTACATACTTGAGACCATTTTGGTTCTTGTAGGCCTTCTCACATCCAATCACCGGACATCTGAATGGCTTGTGCTCTTCCCCTATCATCATAGCCACTGATGGATCACCTCCATTCATCGCCATCATCTGTTGTTGTTGATAAGCCCTCATCATATCATTATTATTCCCAAACTGCTCCTGACCAAGTCCAAATTGCGCAAACTGCTGTTGTAATGCTCTTTGGTTGCTGAACCCACCATTTGGACTGTATAACCGCTTTGCAGGTTCATCAATGCATAGATCTAAACTCATATCGTTTCGCCCGTAGCCAAATGGGAAGGCCATATTGCTCATATTCATATTCCCTCCCATATTCATGTTCATCTGGTTTGAAAATTCCTCCATTTCACCAGCCGGTGTTCCAGGGACCGAGTTATCAGGAGAAAAGGTTTGTTGCTGCTGCTGCTGCTGCTGCTGTTGTTGTTGTTGCATGGGTTGAGTCGTGAGAGTGGGGGTATTCACAGATGAAACAGTTGGGTTGTTTTGAAATCCAAAGCCAGCCGTCGCCGGTGTGGTAGGTTGCGAGGTTCGTAATCCAGAGTGCTGTAAACCAGTCGAATTCAAATTTAAAGTTGGCCTTTGCTGTTGCCCAAATAATTGCTGAGCTGGATTCGTCGTTTGAACGGGAGTTTCTGGGGCCGTATCCATAGGCCCGATGGCATCATCCATCTCCATATCCTCCACTCCATCCATCTCTTCCGAAACAGGTTGTGTATTCTTTTGGACCGGGGTTGATGGTTGCGACTGTTGTTGCCGCATCAACTGAATACCTCCGACTCCCGTCTGCAATGTCGGCCTCGCCGGCTGCGTCCGGTGCTGCTGCGTTTGTTGCTGAACAGCTGTTGCCGCTTGCGCCGCGATAGCCGCTTTACTATTTGGGGTGGAATTCTCTCTAGCTCGTGCTGCTTGTGAGGCAGGCCGTACGGATTGAGGAGTCTGTTGGGCGTGGCACTCCTCGTAATGATGTAATAAATCGTGTAAAGTGTCCAAAGTTCGACCACAACATGAGAAATCCTTCATGAAGTTCGCCTCGAGTTTAGGCAGGTATGATGTGGAATGGTAGGAAGGCGATTGGTAGGGGAACGGCGACGTCCCTGCCATAATTATGCTATCGAATGTCAATGGGGAACTCACGGCGACAGACTCGCCCGACTCGCAGACTCGAAGACTCGAAGACTCGAGAATCCCAGCGCTCCCAGAGGTACTTACTCGTCGCGAATCCAACTCCCTACAGAAACCCCTCCCCAGCTCATCCCACCTACCAGGCTACCCGCCAGACTCTCTCTCCGAGGTCGGTTCTCGCTGCCTCTGGGATTGTTCATGGATATGGGTTTGGCGCCAGCAAAGGAGTCCTCTCTCCCTCTCGCCATGCTGGCATCAAAGGCGGTGCCGGCCATCATGGCAGACGTCCGCGTGTCGGTGTCGATATATTTCTTGCCTTGGGAGGAAGGGGACGATGAAGCGTTTCTGGAGGGAGTGGCGATGTTGATCGGAGGGGTTGTCTGCATCTTAAGACCACGATGAGGACTGATGAAGTCGCAGTCCGGTGGCGTCGGCGGGTGTTGTATCGAGGCAGGAGAAGGCAAGTCGGAATCACCACCACTACTACTGCTGCATCTCTCGCGTCAGCCAGCACTGGAGAGAGTTGATAGTGGTCATTATCGAGGGAGCCCGGCCTCTACCTTACCTAGCGCTGAGAGTGGATTCGCGTTGGGGAGCAAACCAATCGGAAATCATCATTCAGATGGCATTAAGCGATGGAAGGATGACTGGCTTTTCCAGAAGACGGCGCACCGGGGAGGATGGGCAGGAGAGCGCGCGCGGTAAAGAGTGGGATGGATGGGATGGGATGGGATGGGGATGGGATGGGGAGTGGGGGTGGTGGTGGGATGGCCAGAGGGAAGGCCGCGGATGGATGTGGGATGGATATGCAGCGTCAGCACGACAAATGCAGGAATTCATGCCAAAATAACATCCCAAGTCACGGAGGTGGAGGTGTCGATCGTGCGTGTATACCTAAACACTACTGCTGCATACACGGGCACTTGCACCACCGTTATATTTTCAGCTTACTGCAGAGCGAACTACACTTGCCGGCACTTCGACGTCCTATAATAAGCACCGTCCATGGCGGCCATGGACGACAACCCGTTCACAGCGGTGTAGCTGTGTCCTTGGGCGGCGGGATCACGAGGCGCGGCAGGAGGTCGGAAGGGGGAGGCCGCTTGGCATCGGCCTTGGAGGCGTCGCTCCAATGAGGGCCATGACCTGGGGACCTGGTGTAGAGGAGGTGCTGGCCAAGTGCCTGTTCGAGGCCGTCTGGCAGCGCGGAAGAGAGGCGGAATCCTCCGTCCCGGTCGTCGTCGCTATACAGTACCTACGCGAAGAAGGAGAGTTATACACTCCCCAACCGGGCAAGCCACGCGACCGCCCCGTCTCTGACCGCCTCGTTGCGGAAGGTCTTCCACGGCCCCGAGGGCAGCCCGCGCCACACCCCGGCCCCGATCACATGGGCGGGCCAGACCAGATCAAGCGATGATACTGCGCTTGAGCCTTGGAGGAGGAGGAGACAATTTCCCCACGTCCAGAAGGAGGCGGTATGGTGACGAACCAAGACTAGTGGCGGTCAGCGCTCAACCGGTCAGAGGCAACTCGGAGGGCCAGTCCATATGATATGATAGGCCACCCCCGCGGCCACCACTCCCTCATTTTCAATGCGGGCGTTGAGTGTGCTGCAATCGCCTGGGCGTGCTCGCCCAAACTGATAATTGTATGAGAGGTGGCTATTCGGGTAGTCCCCTTGTACAATTCGAGTCGACCTTATTAGTAATAGCTTACCACATTCAAGTTGGGTGTGGAGAGCATTGGTCACGTGTCGTCCTCATGGCAAGCACGCAACTCCAACTCTGCAACTCTGACAGGATGCCAATGCCAACAGTAATTTCGTATATAAATCGGAGAAATCTCTCCTTTCGACTCCCGATGACCGCAATCCCGAAGTAAGAGAAATATGCCGTATTAATAATCCAGTGCCCCCCCCCGCAACCCTCGAATCAGAGGGCTGGGAGCAGGCCGAGGGGTCGGCTATCTCTCGGAGACAGCTCAGAAAACGTGCCATATTGCATGACGTGTGTTGCTTAGTACAGCAAATGCTTTCTCCGCGCATACCTACACTTCTGTGAAGGAATGAAATAAATACTTGTCAAGGAAGTGATTCTGCTTGTTGTTTGTTGGAGAGCAGACAAGTGCGAGACGACGATACGATATCAACGACAGTTGTTTGTTCAGTATAGCATCAAAAGCTTCATTGCGCGACATTGCACGACATCACACGATCAATTGGGGACTCCAAACCAAGAGATATATATACTTCAGCGAGTACAATCCACATCCAGATCTCAACACTTAATTACAACCTGGTTCAATTCCTACCAACCAATTGGCCCAGCCAAACCTCACGCTACCCTTGTAAACCTCAACACCACACCACACAATCTCAAAATGAAGATCCTCACCAAAGAAGAAGAACAAGCTCACTACAATGCTACCGTAAAAGGCGGAGTAATTGGGGGAACAATAGGACTCGCAGTTGTAAGTTTCCCTTGTCATGCAATCCCCCGCCCTCACTCCCTCCCCAATTCAACTCCAACTAACACCCTTCTCTCCAGGGCGGAACCGCCGTCGTGCTGGCCTCCCGCCGCTTCGCCACGATCCGACACCTCACACTCCCCATGAAAGCCTTCCTCGTCACCTCGTCCTCGACATTTTCCGCCATAATATCCGCGGACCGGGCGTCGCGCTCTTTCGAGATCGCACGGGATCCCAGCCGCCAGTACCGGGACGCCGCATCGCACGACCGCGACCGCGTCCGGGCCGGGGAATCCACGATGCAGAGGCTGAAAGACTGGGGCCGGGACAACCGGTATCCGATCGTAACGGCCTCGTGGGTCGCATCGATGGCGATCGCCTTGGGGCTCGTGGGGAGGAATCCGTATCTGACGGGGCCGCAAAAACTCGTCCAGGCAAGAGTGTACGCGCAAGGCTTGACGCTCGCGGTCTTGGTTGCGACGGCGGCGTTCGAGGTGGGCGATGCGAATCAGGGGAAGGGGAGGTGGGAAACCGTGATGATTTTGGATCCGAAGGATCCTGATCATAAACACATGATTGAGAAGCGTATACATCATGAGACGTATGAGGGCGAGGATCTGTGGCGGGATATGGTGGCTACTGAGGAGCGGAAGATGAAGGCGAGGAAGGAGGCGGCGCGGAATGCGGAGGGTGCGAATCGGGAGGTGGGCGTGAAGGATGAGAAGAAGTGAGTGGGATTGAGAGATGGGGGGGATATGGCGTGTATATAGAAGCTTGAGACGAGAAAGAGGAAAGGATGAAATCATCGCTCACATTGTATGAACGCCTCCAGGGACGGACATGAACATTAGGATAATACGTCAATTCATGCAACACAAAATCAGATAAAAGAGAAAGAGAGAGAAAATAATAATAATATGTGGGTATATATTTATACATAATAGAACAACAAATAAACATAAAACATCTCTTTCTCATAACCCATATATAACCCCTAGCCAGAAACCTCCTCAGGATATATATAAACCATTAAAATCCCCTCCGAAAACCCAGTTTGCTAAAGTGACCCCCCCTTTCCCTCCATATCCAACCCAAACCATACCTTAGTCCAAATCCAAGCAGAATGTAAAATTTGTATCTTCCGAATAGAATGTATGCCCCAAACCATCTTTCTGTTATTTTTCTCTCTGTCTTTTCCTGCTCGCTTCCTGCGATACCTCTTGTTCCCACACTCGTTTTAGACATCAATACTAAAATGACTAATTTGACTGTAATACGCATGAACGGCTAACTCTAACACCCACACATCACCAAATACCTCACTCCCATCAAACCCCCCCACGACCAGAACCCTAGAATCGTGCAGCACCGCACCATGATAGCCTCTACTTTTAGGTGGCATCCCATAAATCCTCCTCTTGTCCCAGACCATCGTCACCAGATTCAACAGCAGGACTTCATTGGAATATTCCACGCCGTCATGACCCCCCACAACAAAGAGATAGGATCCTACGATTGTAGCCGTGTGGGATAATCGCGGGTAGGAAATGGCGATTGAGACTGAGGAGAATGCGAGGGTTTCGACGTCGAAAATCCATACGTCTCGGAAACATTCTCCGCCATCGGATCCACCGAAGATTATTAGTTTGCTACCGACCATGTTGGCGGTATGATAACCTCTTGCTTTGGGTTTGGTGGGATCATCTATGGATGAGGAAGATGAGGAAGGTGTAGATGTCGTTGGAGCAGAAATGAGTTTCCAGCTCATTTTACTTGTATCTGCTACGTCAAGTCTCCACACATCATTCAACGCCCTGACACCATCTCCGCCTCCAAAAACGTATATACCATTCTTGTAGAGACAAGCGGTATGGGCTCTTCTTTTGCTTGGGACCTTGTCCCCTCCGACTCTCGCTTTGCTCCATCTGAAATTCGTTATATCCAGGACATAGACGTCATTATAGTAAGCGGGGCCATCGCCTCCACCGAATATTATGAGCTTCTTGCCTACCGCGGTGCAGGTCATGGCCCGTAATGGCATAGGAATATCGCCACAAACGTAAGGCGTTGACCAATAGAACGCGTCTGCATCAAGGACATATAATTCATTAAAACACGACCGAGCATCACATCCTCCGAAGACATAGATATTGGATCCAATAGCAGTTGTAGTATGCGCTCGAAGAGAAATGTACGGGGAGCCTGAAACAGGCGCTCGTGACCAATACATTCCTGATGCTGGAGCGGGCTGGACATCCGGTGCGGTTCTGGGATTAGGAAGAGGAGGGAAGGGAATATGTTCTCCTTTCGGAGGTCGTGGAGCAGGTGTGATTATTCGTGATGTAGGAGCGCTAATTGCGGATGTGGATGTGGATTTCGGGGCAATTGCAGATGTAGAGCGTAGATTAAGTGGTCTTTGAAGTTCTTCCTTTGGACTAGACTTGGGTAGCGACGGGATTGATGATGTCGGAGTTCCAGGTTTCGACGTATTATGAGATGATTTAGAGGACTTTATTGAGGGGGAGCTATCCTTTTGGGATAAGGATTGTGAACGTTGTCTTATTGATAGCTCTGAAGCCTTTCTCCTTTTATCTTGGCTTTTTGACGATACATGACCTGGCGTATGACTTCTCGATGGTGTAGTTTGGCTCGGAGGTTCGGACTCTTCAGGGATGTCTTGAGGTCTTGTATCTGAAGGTGAGAGCTGAATGATCTTCTGCGAACGAACGAGTTTCGTCTGTAATGGCGTTCGAGATCTCTCTCTTTTGTGGGATTCCGACATTGTTGCTTGCTCGGATATGCCTGATCTTCAGATGCGCATTTTTAGGGAAGATGGGGCTGACTTGGGGTTTTCGAAAGGTGGGATGAACTATCGCATGAATTTGGATGAGTGCCCCTGGAATTAGCTTCAAACAAATCGGTATTCACCCATCGACAGCTTCAAGCCATTGGAGAACAACGACATGCTCCCAAGTAGAAGTACAGAAAGGGTGCAGGGTGATTATAATCAGGAGGGGAACTGATAAATTAATCGATTAAGAACATGGTGATCACGGATAAACCCAGATTGATCTTCAGTAACGATTCAGGGGACAGCACCAGCCACAAATGCCCGTCAGCCACAGAATGCAGGGATGTAAAGATAAGCTGCTGTTATCAAAAAAAAAAWAAAAAAAAGGATATTTCTTAACCTTTCATCAAAATTATTCAACTATCATAAAGTTATACCCTCTTCATTGAGCCTCTTCGACTGTGTGAGATGGCAGATGAGACACTAGATTCTCAAGAGTCGATTTCGACTGTGAAATTAGGGGAGGAAAAAGAACAATTGGAGGCGCCTTCCAGAGTCAAAGTTACTGAAAGTGACGGGATTCATATGGAGGGTATGAATGGACACAAGCACCAGTCTGATTGGCCAGATCGAGCATCGAAACGAGTCAAAATGACACCCGAGACAGAAGTTCCTATGCAGTCTCAACAAGTTCCCCCAGAAGTTTCTGCATTCACCAAAGCTAAGATGGAGGGAGAGGCGGAATTGGAGGCTTTGCAAACAGATCAATCGGAAGCTCCATCTAAGGATGAAAACGGAGAGAAAGGATACATGGATTCAGCAAACGGACATGAACATCAGGTTGAATGGGGAGAAAGAGCATCGAAGCGGGTACGAGTGTCATCAGACGCTCCAAAGATTGACTCGCGAGACAAAGTGAAGGGAGTTGCTCCTGTCAAGGAAGAGTGAGTCATACCTCATCCACCCTAAATCAAACTTCTCCTCTTGCATCCTCACGTAGATCATATTTCAGCTTCTAACTTCCCTAGATACCTTGTTGCAGCAGCCACTCGAGTAGGGACGGGTCGAATCGACGACGATGCTGCAGAAGCTAGACCTCGAGACAGCCGAGACAACCAAGACCAACGCGAAGGAAATTCCAAAAAGAGAAAGAGTAAAGGGGGTCAAAATACAGGTCGCCAGTTCGGATCGTGGTTCGACTCGATCAAATTATGCAATAGTCGTGCAACTTCTTCTGAATTCTCACCTAAGGAGTGTAAATTCGGTGAAAGGTGCACACTGGGTCATGATTTAAGAGAGTATCTGAGTGAAGGAAAGAGAGAGGATTTAACTACATTCAGTGGCAAATGCCCTGTATGGGAAGCCAATGGAAAATGTCACGCTGGTTGGAAGTGCCGTTTTGTCTCAAGTCATTCTAAAGAGATTACACATGAAGATGGACGGAAGGAATTGGTACTCATTGAAGACTCTGAACGAGTTGGCGACTCCAAGTATGATGAGGATGAGAACCGTGTTGGGGTATATAATGTTGTTACAACAGAACAGAAATTAGATTTATCTAAGAGACAGACACCATTGATAAAAGCAGAAAGATATTCAGCATGGCTGGATAAGGATGCAAAAGATGTGGATAAAGTCAGTCAAGAGAGGAGAGGTCAGACAAAGGAAGATCAAGAGGAGAATCGAGCTCAATTTACAGATCCGCCATTTCTTCCATCAGAAAAGAGAAGATTATATTTTGGACCCGAAACTCCTGTTTTGGCACCCCTTACCACACAAGGCAATCTTCCTTATCGAAGAATGTGTGTGGATTTTGGTGCTCAGATTACCTACTCGGAAATGGCTATGACAACACCTCTCATTCAAGGTCAGAAATCTGAGTGGGCATTGATGAAAGCACACGAGAGCGAGATTTCCCCACCGCGTTATACGCCAAGTTCTATTGTCCAAGGATACGATAATTCCAAGGACTTAAAATTCGGCGCTCAAGTGTCAGCCAGTAAACCATGGCAAGCATTAAAGGCTACGGAAGCAATGACTCAATTACTCCCTCATTTGCGGCTTATTGATTTGAACTGTGGATGTCCAATTGAGCTTGTTTATCGACAAGGTGCTGGATCCGCTTTACTTGATATGCCATCCAGATTGGAGAAAATCATTCGAGGAATGAATGCAGTTTCATTAGACGTTCCAATTACAGCAAAAATTCGGATGGGCACCAAAGACAGCAAACCAACTGCACAGAAATTGATTGACCGACTTGCCTTTGGTGGACCTGATGTAGCCTCTCGACTTGGAGCTCCAGGATGTGCAGCTATTACCCTTCATGGTCGAAGTAGGCAACAAAGATACACCAAGGATGCAAATTGGAAATACATCTCCGAATGTGCAGCGTTAATCAAATCCTATCATTTACAAAAAGACGATCTAACTGATACAATCCGTGAACCCGATGCACGAACTCTACCAAACTCACCGTATGGAAAACTGTATTTCATTGGAAACGGCGATTGCTATTCCCACGTCGACTACCTCGACCATATCCAGAACGCCCGAGTCGATTCTGTGATGGTAGCACGCGGTGCATTGATCAAACCCTGGATATTTGAAGAAATCGAATCCGGCCAATATCTTGATAAATCTTCCACTGAACGACTGAGCTATATCGAGAAATTCTGTCGTTATGGACTTGAAGCCTGGGGATCAGACGAAGTAGGAGTTGGCCAAACAAGAAGATTTTTATTAGAGTGGTTGAGTTTTGCGCATCGATATGTACCGGTTGGACTTCTCGATCATTTACCGCCAAGTTTGCAGGATAGACCGCCGGCTTATAGGGGAAGAGACGATTTGGAGACATTATTGGCGAGTAACAATTATTTGGATTGGTTAAAGCTTGCGTCCGTTCTTTCCTTTCTTTTAATAGTGGGTTTGCTGCTAATAAGGTACAGGGAGATGTTTCTAGGTCCTGCTCATAAGGATTTTAAATTCCAGCCAAAACATAAATCGAATAGTTATGAGATTGAGGCGGAGGGTTGATCTATTAAAGCAGGGGTCTTAGATGAGTGGCTTTGAAGAGCTATGCTGGATGTTACTCTTGGAAAGAAGAGAAGGCACCTTAGAGCCATAAAAATAGGCTATAGTACTAAATATATTCACTATCGGTGCAGATAACCAAACACTCCAATAAACATCCAGGTAGGTAGGTAGTTATCTCACAACACCCCTGAAGTCACGTGCACATACCCTGGCCTGGTAAAGTTGGAAGCGACAAAGCAGCAGCCGACAACGTCATCAGCTTCCGACGGCGCAGGAAAACAACCACACGACAAAACGATTAGCTGTCCTCACCAACACCACAACACAGTCCGTTGCCCTCTACGCGTATGTTTGCCTCTTTGCCTATTACAAGCTGAATATCATTCCCTGCTATAGAAATAGGAAATAGAATGACGAAAAGAATATGAGCTGATTGAAAGCAAAATAGGCCACGATTTCAACTCCATCCCACGTACCATAGTACAGCAGCAACACAGCATCGAAATACAAGGCTGATAGCAAATACCGTAATAATGACGCTCTATTACAGCCTTGTATGCTTGTCCTTCTTTCTCATTACTTCCAAAACACACCCTTCGCAGCTTTTCGCGGCCTTCGAAGATACATCAACTAACATCAACAGGTATTCCTTCTCCTCGTCTCAGAAATGACGCTCTTCATGCTCCTCATTATCCCACTCCCCTTCACCATCCGCAGAAAAATGTTCACATTTATGTTTGTGCTCCCCTTCTCTCCCTTCCCTGCCCAACCCAAACCCTAGCTTCCAAGTTACAACGTGAGTAATGCTAACCATGCTTGGGGAAAAAATACAGAAGCGAAAGTCCCCTCGTCGCGAAGCTACAATATGGAATGAAGATCACATTTATCTTCATCCTCATCCTCTTTATCGACAGCGTAAACCGAGTTTATCGAGTCCAAGTCGAGCTAGCCGAGACGAATAAAAATTCAAATGGGTATTGATTTATTCTTCTTCCTTCTATTCTCTCCATCTTCATCCTCACTGACAATATCAGCAGAGCCTCCGTCCTTGGGCACGAACGCATGGAAGTACAAGCCCGCAAATTCTATTCTCAGCGCAACATGTATCTTTGCGGCTTTACTTTATTCCTGTCACTGATTCTCAACCGCACCTACACCATGATTCTCGATGTATTGCGACTAGAAGAAAAAGTCAAATCATATGAAGGCAAAAAAGTAGCTGGCGGTAAAGAGAGCGAGAAGTTGGCGAATGCAGGAAATGCTGGGGAAATCGGCAAGTTGAGGAAAGAACTTGAGGCTAAGGAGCGCGATTTTCAGACGTTGAAGAAACAGAGTGAGGGGTTAAGCAGGGAGTATAACGAGCTGAGTGATAGGTACGAGAAGACGCAGGGTGTGGATTCTATGCCGAAGAAAGACAGGTAGATATTGAATCTGCAGGGCAAGAGTGTGATGGATATGAAGATGAGTAGTGATGATTTGACAGAGGGTAACGGGGGAGAAAAATGCAGAAAGAATTGTGGTTATAGTAGCCGGTATGGAAATAGTCTTGGCGTCTATGAGCTTTTCCCCGCCTGTACTTTATAGTTAGTCGAGAAATGCATACCTTGTATCTCCTCCCCCTTCTCCTTTCTTCGCTTCTATATCCCTTCCTCGCTCTCTCTCACCTCTTCACCAATCTACTTTCACAATGGAGCTACTAAACAATTCTCTTGCAAATCAATGCTTTCAATACTTCGCTACTCAGTAGTAACAATTGACGAAGAAGGCATGCCCTTAATGTCTATAAGCAGCAGCATAAGTAAGGCAAAGCAAGCAATAACGCCGTAATTTTCAAATCAAAGCAAACCCTGCAAGTAGCCCGAGTATCTGAGCACACCATCCATCGATAATACAACGCAAAGCACCAAATCAAGGCTGAAAGAAGTGAGGCCTTCCACAGATGCAAAAGACCGATTTCCGGCAAAGCAAATGAGATTCCCGGGAATTGTTGAGGATTGATACAAGTTAGTGATGTCGTCGTGTGGCGATAAGACGGTGGAGTAGGATAGGAGAATTTACCTCCTAGAATGAGGAAGTAGGATGATGACAGGAGGGAAAGTCATACGATCACCTCGAATCTCTAATTGGAGGGTTGCCCTCCGTCTGGGAATTGGAATAAGAAGTCGTCCAAACGAAGGTTGAACGTCCACCCGAGCTCGAAAGAGCTCCTAGTTGTTGGGGTTGTTAGGCTCAACAAATAATTTATCCTCAGCCTCCACGCTTTGCATCAGGGTCTGAGTTTCTACACCTGGTTGTGCATTCGCCGCCTCATCCCCACCAGCAGCCGTCACCTCTTCATCATTACCCGTTAAATCAACCTCTACCCTCTCTCCTTGTCTTCTCTTTCTGGCCCTAGCAATTCCCCCCCAATGTTTTTCCTCCTCGACCTGCTCCCTTTTAACTCCTCCAGCCCCAAGTCTTACCTGAAGCTCTACTCTCGCTCTGAGTCTCTCTTCGTCCTCTCGTCTTCTAGCTTCTTCTGCCTTCCTTTCTTCTTCTTCCAGCTACCGTAGCTGGCGTAGTGCGGCTTCTCGTTCGGGATTTGGTGGAGAAGGTGGAGGGGACGGTGTTGGTGTACGATCAATGACGCCGAGTGTTTTCAGATCTTCTATACGGAGTGTAAGTCGATGTTGAGTTGTGCTTGGAAGGGAGCGCGAACCTTCAGTACGGTACATAAATTTAAAGATTGCAAGTGGCCAATCCTCGCCATCACTCTTATTTGTTCTCCAAACAGGGTCTCTCTTAGCCTTTTCAGCCGCTCCTACGCTATTATGTTATTAGCTCTTTATCATTAATTTTTCTGTTTGTCTTCGTTTTGCTAGTTAACTGCTGCTATCAGTGTTATGAAAATAGAACTCGCCTTGTGCCCAATGATTTCGCAACACCTTTCAAAGAAGCCTCGGGAACAATTTCACCTTTGGAATTCAAGAATCCTTTCGAAGTAGCTTCTGTATCGCCACCCTTCTTGCCATAATTCTCCCGGTAAAGCCTGATTTCAATGGTGCCAACCTTCTGCAATCGTTGGGCCAGGCGCTTCACGACGGGAAATTCTACGTTTTTGGTATCTATTCTTATTAGCTTCCACCTACAAAAGAAAGAAAAGAAGAACATACGCGTCTCAATACTTGCAAATCTGAACTTCTTCCTTGTACAACGTCTACCCTTTCCCTCCATAAGCCCACCGATGACGAATTCCCACTTCCCTTCATTCTTTGCCAAAGATGGTCTCTCACACTTCGCAGTCCAGACTAGCTTGCCATCAATCATGAAATGAAAGCCTAGTTTTGAGCAATCAATTCTGTATGGTGGAGCAACAGACACTTTGATGCTGAATGGGGTATCGGTCGTGGTTTGGAGGTAGGTAGAAACTGTGCGGACGCTTTGCCAGGCGACGACATTAAGGTCATCGTGGATGACTTCGATTTCATCTCTATCCGGAATCTCAGGGATGGGTTTGCCATTGACAAGAACTTCGGCACTGATACCAGGGATGAAAGCAGGGAGGATTGCCATCGTGAATAACAGAGTAACTCAAGCGTAATGTGGATGTAAATAGTTGTATAGATGATTTGTAAATAGCCGATTAAAGTGGCGAAGCTACTAGGCTAAAATGGTAGAGTAGGATGGAAGGAATGAGATGGCAAGTGGTAATAGTTGGTAAATGGTAGTGATGTGCTATAAAGACGAATTGACTTCGAGTAACGCCTACGAAAAGGTTTAGAGGTAGAAAGCTTCGAGGTATCGTGATAACATAAAATGAGAAGAGTGTTAGCAAGTCCGCAGGTCGACTCAAAATTTGAATTAACTTCAAAGCAATCAATCAAAAACCACAGTAGCCACTTGACTTAAAGGTTAATGGTATTGAGTGTCTGAAAGTTTGCTCAAATTGGATGGCTTGACGATAGAGCTGCTTTGTATGAATAAGCAGGTGTATAAACATATATGGAAGAGGAACCAAACTTAAGGTTTGGTGGTCGTGGAGACTGTCAAGGTTGGCGATGGTTGTTGAAGAGAGCGAGGCGAGTGAATATTGAGGATCGGATAGATGTCACTGTTGATTTAAAAGGCACGAACTATGAAATTTGAGACGGGGTAAAGGACGTTATCTGAATTGTCAACTCGAGATTTTGAGCAACTGAGGAAGTGGGGTTACTACGTTGCACTTCAAGGTCATCCATAGCGGCAATTCTTGCCTCCGTCTCATATTTAACAAGAAAATCAATATGTTGTACAGTTCATCAACACTACCTTGACAAGCCGAATGTTTTATAGGTAGTATTCATAGTCATATTATCATTAACACAGACTTCGTCGCTGAACTCTTTGTTGGTAACAGACTCAATGTACTTGGAGACGGTTCTCGCCGCTTCATACCTTCTATATCTCCAAGTACAATCTCGGGTTCATCATTATCCCCGCAAACAGTGACTTCGATACCGGGCAGCGAATTTAAAACAACCATCATAATAGATCGGTTGATGTAGGTCGTTTAGGTGTAGAAGTAGCATAGAAGACCTTGCGGAGTTATCAAAATAGGTTGGTAGAAGTAATAGTAGAGATAGGTCTTAGAGATGAAAAGGACTGGAAGATTATGACAGGCTTGATATAAAGGTATCTCAGGTCTGGACGACTGTCTGTAATATCTTCTATCATACAAGTCTATGGGTCCCACAGGATGAAAGCAAATCTAAGTGCGAAGGGCTATTTGTAGTAGCCTCGCTTAGGATATAACAAAGATGCTGCCCGAAAATTGAACAAGTGAATGTCACCAGTTTCAAAGCCCCGTTATAAGAGAAAAGAGGTTAAAAAATAAAAAATGCGGGTTTATAGACCATGACATATCTCGAGAAGAGAACTAGAGCAGAGTTCAGAGGAAGATTGGAGGACACCAACTTAAATCCCTAAACGACAAGACTGAACAACCCTGCTTAAAGAAAACGATATGGGAATTTCAAAAAGCTTATCTCTCGCGATGTCTAATTGCGCCTTTCACATTTACTGTTGTCGGCCACTCCTCGTGACTCGAAATTAGTGAGAACGCCAAGTCGCGTGATTTTGACACCGTCAAGCGAACCCCTGAAATTCAGTGCAGACCGAATCAAATTCTAGATGAGCTATTTTATGAGGTATTTGCTTTTGAATAAAGAAGACTAACCCTAGCACCTGATCTCTAATGCTCCTTCTTTCAGAAAGCAGTTCATCAATTGTGCCGTAGAAGCCAGGAAGCCGCCTTCTCAGGTTTTGTACCGCCGGAAATGAAGAATAAAAGAACTTCATATCATATTTTCATAAGATATTCCCCCATATATCAACTTGATTCAGAGCAGAAGTAATGAGTTCATGGAAGTAACAGAGGGTAATTACTCAAGCAGATCCAGTCCAAGTTCACGACCCCACAATCCACTCTCTTTCAATCAAGTTAAATTGGAGTTCCCTCTCCATCATCTTCAGTGAGATCGACCGTGATCGTTTCCCTCAAATTATTCTATGTTTTTATTGGTGAGTTATTTTGTTCCTTCTAATATTCAAGCTTAATCTTTTGCTAGATAACCAATACGTTACTTGCTTACCGACATGGTTAGTATAGTCATGGAATAAAGTTTAAATGACGAACCCCAAAAAATCCCCCACAAATTGCTCGATCTCCGCTCGCCGTTCAGCCGTATGGTTATTAATTCTTGTATAAAGATTTTGCAGCTCGACGGGAGCCTCAAGTTTGAGCTCGGGCTCGGGCGCTGTTGTGGAGGTTCGTTGGATGAAACCAAGATCTTGAAGAAACTCTAAATGTATTAATTAATTAGTAAATCCTCATGGTTAAAGAAATAGATCTTACCAAGAGGAGCAGTAGTTTAACGTGAAGATGGCCTGCGGATAATATTCGCCATCTAAATAGTCTGTGGCATAGATTTTATATATGTCTCTTTCGAGAGATGAGAGCCTAGAAGTGGGACTTACCAGGACTATAATATACAAAATATAAGATAGAGTAAAGTACGTTGCAGACTTTTCTGCTCTTATAAGGACTTTTTCATGGATCTCTGACATATCATGGCCTCCTTTGTATGATGTTGAAATATTGCATTTCTTTGGCTGCTTTTATTTCACAGTAATAAACTTAGCCCTTTTCGACTTTGCGAACTTTATCCCCCTCGTTAAAAATCCTTCAACCATTGAAAATGAAGGGCCGCGAATCTCTTTCTTCCATGATGTTTCGTTTATCAAGCTTGGATAAGTCCTCTTGCTCGAGGAAGATTGAGTCAATCTAATTACTATCAACACTGGTGTCAAATGACAATGTAGGGCAGTCTAAGTATGTAAGTTTTATTGACAGACAAGAAGATAATAAACTCTTTATCGGTCTTTGATTCAGTGTACTTTGTAATTGTATGAGCTTTCTGGTGAGCCACAACCATGGAGTTCTCATTTACAACAGGATCGTTTTCGGCATTGTATTCTTTGACTTCTTGACCATCAATGCGGATCGTCACTTTGGTTCCTGGTAGCTTATTGAGGATAGCCATTTTTACAAGGATGGAGCTCTATGAGGGCGAGGAACTGTTAGTGTCTGGAATAGAAGGGACAATGAAGAGGCATAAAGAGAGATACAAAGTGAAGACAATGGCGAAGACACGCTTATCCTTCAGAAGATGAAGTAACACGCTGTCGCTGAAAGAAATTGACCCTGCAAATCAATGTGCTTCTACGTCGAGCTATCAAAATGACACAGTCGTGAATTGTAAATGAAATAGACTCCTCAAATCTAATACAGTGAAAAGTTCAGAGAGAGACGTCGCAAGATGCTTCTTCCGAAGAATGCAAGATTCTCTGATGTTAAGAAGAGGTGAATAACGTTGATATAACAAGGCGAGATGCTGAACTCGAAATCTCAGATCGAAATATCTCCCAAACTATAATCGCAATGAATGAGAATGAATCCGCAAAGCATCGATGTGAAGCTATGAAGATTAGAAGGGGCCACATAGTAGGGATTGAGAAGAATCTACCTCGCAGAAGAGATTTTGATTGAGAAGTGGGGATGAGCAGATTAACTGGAGAGAGTGGGTTGTCGTTAGAAGGAGTAAAGAGATCCAAGGGCCAAGCGAGAGATGGTGACAGGCTGCTAAAGAGAGAGGAAATATTTACTGTAGTTCTTGAGTTGCCGACACTTAGTAGACAGACAATGAGGAATTATATTATATATAGCCTATGTTCATCCGGCTCCCTTGGTGTATACCACCATTCAGATTCGTATCCTGGGTACAAAGCTCGTATTTCATATTTCAAGCTTCAGGATCACTTCATGAAGGAGAATCCCTTAATCATAAAATATGCATTATGGGTGTCCCAGTCTTGTCTCGATCGCTTTTATCTGTACCCTGCTTTGCAAACGTAGCACAATAAATTTTTACGTAATCTTACGTTCTTTCAAAATTCCCATATATTTTCCGTGTGAATATGCCCACATCAGCGAGAGAGTCAATACAGTAAGAAATACTTTACTCCTTCATATAAAGTCTATAGTCGCGTATTTACTAACTAGCTAGTCAACAGGACGGATATTGATTTGGAGGAAAACTCCAATCCAGGGAAAGAAACGGTGAGTAGCCATTTTGGAAAATTTTGCGAGCTAGAATACAAATCAGTAGATATTAGCTGCAATCTAAGCAGACTTGGTTCCCTAATATGCGGATACAGTTGGAGGGAAACCTCTGACAAGATATGCCGCTCATCTTTATGTTCGTCTCCATTGTTTTAGACCATTACCTGCACTTACATGAAGCCATAATTCGCCCTAAACATGATTCTTACTCCTTACCCAATTCTTAGGACTCATGTCTAATTAGATTTAGATTCAGAGCACTTCCTACCATAGCGCTTTATATTGTAGGACAAATGATAACGTACAGTAAAGAGTCTTGATTAGAAGTTGAGGACTACGGCACAAGGAACCGTTTGCAAGGTCAGAACCTCCAAGCATGATGATCCCAAGGTCTCTGAGGTTAGGCATTGTCAGCAGGGCATTGAATTCTGTTAGTTCTATGTCCACGTCAGTCCTCTATGCAGCAATCGCTTTGTTGGTTACGAGGTACAGATTTTCTTCCCCACTTCGAAAACTGAGGGGTTTACTCAACCCCGCACCACATCGCGCATCGTTTCCTATTCCCGAACGGAAAAGGGTATAAATAGGGCATCTTAGAATGTAATTTTGTACCATCGTCTTCATATCGATAAGTATATATCTCTCATCCTCAGTTAGACCCCTCCACTCCGAATCATGGCCGCTCATACAGTGAGTGACGCCGGAGCAGCGTCTATCCGCAAAGGTACTTAAGTGTCTGGTGCCAATTTTCGAAGGAGACTCTAACAATCTCAGTAATTGATGCCGCAACCGCCGATCCCAAATCCCAAATCCCAGGTTTTGTTGCCATCGCAATCAACAAATCCGGACAAGAAATCTTCAGTCATGCATCAGGGAAACGTGGCGCTGACAGCAAAGAACCCATGACTATGGATACAATATTCTGGATCGCATCATTTACGAAACCGATCGCGGGAATTGCTTGTATGCAATTGGTTGAGCAGGGAAAACTGGCCTTGGATGATTCTGATCTGGTGGAGAAATTGGCGCCGGAATTGAAGAATGTCAAATTGTTGAAGGGGTTTGACGAGAAGGATCGTCCGATTCTGATAGAGAGGCAGAAAAGGATTACTCTGAGGATGTTGCTTTCTCATACAGGTCTATATTCGAAACGAAATTGGAACTGATGTGAAGCTGATACAACTAGCGGGATTTGGTTATACTTTCTTCAACCCCGAGATTCGAAAGTTCGGTATGCCGATCGGTATCGAGGAGTTCTCTGGGAAATATGAAGACTTGCTCACCCCCGTTCTCTTTGAACCCGGATCCAAATTCAACTACGGTGTAAGTACCAGTGCTTCTTTTGGAGACGCCCCTAACACAAACAACATAGGTAAGCACCGATTGGGCCGGCATACTCGTTGAGCGTGCTTCGGGATTATCTTTAAGTGACTACTTCCAAAAGAACATCTTTGCTCCCCTTGGAATGAAAAACATTTCGTTCTTTCCCACTGCAGAAATGAAAGAAAAACTTGCCTACATGCACTCCCGTTCTCCCCAAGGCAATATCACCACCCGAGAACGTAAGATCTTCAATTTTGTCGTCGTTTTGAGAGGATATCTTGATCTTGGATCATATTTTGGAAGCAAATATATACTGTAAAACCCATCCGAAATTAGCACTTACTAACCTCTCTGGTATTCTAGATCTTCTCCGTGCCCCACTCCTCTGTACCCCAGAAGAACAATCAAAAATTCTCAATTCCGCTGGCGCAGGCTGTTTTGCACAGCCCTCCGAGTTTGTAAAAATCATCGCCACTCTCCTGAATAATGGTGTATCCCCACACACCAATACCCGAATCCTCAAATCCGAAACCGTTGACGAAATGTTCACCAACCAGATTCCCGATATGCCAAATTTTGGAAGAGAGAAAATGCAGGCCGCGACACCGGAGCTGGTGAATGAAGTGAATTCTTTGTATCCGCAGCCGGAAGACCAGCCACAAGGATGGGGATTGACTTTTATGTTGACTATTCATGAGGGCGCGACGGGGCGAGGTAGGAATACGGGCTGGTGGGCTGGATTGCCAAATTTGTTTTGGTGGGCTGATCGCGAGAGAGGAGTTGGCGGCATGGTTGCAAGTCAAATTATTCCTTTTGGTGGTGAGTTTGCTTTCTGTGCCTGCAATGAATAGTGGTTGATGATTATTAGATCGGCAAGTTATGGGACTTTGGGGCCAAGTCGAGGCTGGGGTGTACCAGGGCTGAGCGTGAAATGATATAATTCCGTTAACACCAATTCCGTCCCTTTACTTTCGGATGCCTAATGAATCGAAATCTGTTTTATTTGTCTGAGGAAAACTCAGTGTCGCTTAACATTCAAATCATAGCAGGAGATGACAGCATCAATATTTTTGACAATACTGGTTATTTCACGTCGTCCATTTTAAAATGAATCAGGCTTCTAAATATCTAGCCCAACTCCGCCCTCACTTGACTTTTGAGAATCGTTTACAGTTGGTATGAAACGTTCGGTGATGTGAGATATCGGGGAACTCTCCCAAGGTATGCAGAAACTATTTGTCGGGTACTCAAATGCTGACTCAGAAGTAAAAATAATATAATCCCTCTTACTCAGGCTGACATGCACGCCTTATACGTAGTGCTTGTCAGCAATGCGGAGCGAGCGAAGAGCGAGAGCAAACAATAACGACTAATTTCGCTGTTTCGGGCGGACTTAGCTGCAGGGGGAACCAAGGAGAATGGAAGAATGAAGAATGGAAGTAGATGAAGTGAGGGGAAAATAACAGCGTTCTGATTCTTGAAGTGTGAATATTAAAATACTTGTGAATGAGTGCCTCATCTGCATGTCGATCTGCCTACCCCTTGTCAAGACTGATATATAACTATAAATGAGCATGACATGATATGGACTAGTCTATAATGGGCACCGAAATACAGATGAAACTGAACAGATGCACTTCGAGCTTGAAGTTGTGGTCTCCTTCACGCCAAAGACTTAGTTGTGTCCCTCTCCCTTCTTGAAAAATCCAAATATAAAGCTAATACTCAAAAGCAAGGAGTAAAGTTGACGTAGGAAAACGCACCAAATGAAAGTGAGGATAAAATAACTTAAAGAACTAAATCTTCATAGCAGACGGATTCATCGTAAGGCCGACAGGGCCGCGAGTGAGATGACTTCCCACTCTACATTCCAATAATAATATAAATTCTCTTTATCGCATCAGAAATACCTCCGCTGCATATCTGACCAAGGCTTGAAAGGATCCCATGTAATAATAGCTGTAACAAATCGTGAACCTCAAGACCAAAGCGTCTATGCCTTGATTGTGGCATCTTAATCCAAACCAAATTTCTGATAATCAATACAATTCCAGAGGGTAGAGTTTTGTTGCATGTCGTAGCAAGGAGTGCACAGACTTCTCATATTCAAAGAGACTTTTTTTCTTACGAAGAGGCTTGTGCCACGCAGTAGCGCAATAGGCTATAGTGTGGCACATGCCTCCTCAGGCCGGGCCTGTTGGTAGCAACCCGCTATTTTTAAGTTGAAGCCTCGTCGTATGAAGAATTGAATGCTAACTTAGAAGGGAGAGAAATTGGAATGTTGCAGATCTGTATTTTTAGTGAAGCCTGCTCTTGGCCTCGGTGAGAGTTATAATAAGTAGTTTTGGTGCATTAGGCTGACTAGGAGATATTTCGAGTTATTAAAGATCATAACGTAGGCTTCAAATATTATCTGGAAGCATATATCTGTAGACTCTGTACTTTAACATCCATATCGTTGAATTTAAAGGTGGCTACTTTAGCATGCAAATAATATTATGATCCAAATGCCAGACAAAATATATTTCTCGAGTAGTTGAATTTAGATGAGCTTGACAAATTGATTATCCCTGGGTATGAATTGAAGTCTATTTTATAGATTTGCATGTATCTGTTGCATGTCAGAGCTTCGGACGCATTTTTGTGACGGCGGTGGGATTGACTAGCTAATGATATGCTATACAAGATCAGCATCATTTACACCTAGTTATATTTCGCCATAATTGCTCTTACAGTTTCAGAAATATATCTCGTAAAGATTGATTTTTAAAGCTTAATATTGTCTATTTGATTCTTTATTTCTATACGGCCTAAGAGAGGGGGTGGAAGGAAAGGGAGAGCCCTTGGAACGGGCATATCACTTTCAATTGAAGTTTTTGACAAGAGATCAATCTTCAGGAAGAGAATGAAAGGAAAAATATGAGAAGTATAGGTCGGCTAGCGACTGTGTTTAGAATGGTCTATATGAGCATGGCTAATCTTGGTGGAGGGGTAATCCATACCATCATCAGAATAGGGTTCAGGCAAGGCAATGCCGAAGTTAAAACCTCTCATAGCGAGACTTAAGGAGGCATACTTCATAGAGATTACCTAGAATCATTTTCAACTAGAATATGATTCTCAAATGAATCAGGACAGCCGTGCAGGCGTTCATAAGTCTATCCAATTGGGTGAAATGCTCACTGTATTCCACAGCTACTATTTACTAGTAGAATCAAACCCAAACTCCACAGAACTCTGTTGTATATCGTGAAATTCGTGCACAGACATCAAAGCAGCAATAGAAAATCCGACGTACATGAAATTCGTCATTTCCTTGCCGCAAACTTGCAGCAATCGCGTCAGCAACTGGATACAGAGACCACAAAATGCAGGCAGGCGATCGATCCAATCTTCAATTTTTATTTCGATATTATAACTCATGTGAGAATTAGACTTGCAGCACATACAGGTTATCTTGAAAAGGAAGTCTCAACAGCCCATTGCAACATCTTCTGGTGGTCGACCTTGAAATATAGCACAGTAATCTTTAGAGCTCAAACTCGGCCCACTAGAGCGCATCTATAACAGAATATGAAAGCATAAGCGCTAGCTAGAAGACGCCAAATGGCATAATGGCCTGTGTATATCGTGCAGCATAATATCACGTTAGTAAAGGGGTTTGAACTTAAAAATAAAAGTTCTCGTTTCAGTTGACGCCACTGGGTTCCATTGCAGGATGGTTTATTGTTATCTTGCGGTCTCGACTCTCAGGAAACTTTCCGGGCCTTTTGTTTGCTGGAGCGAGAAGGATTCTCGGCAGTATTCGCTAATTAGGAGGCGCACAAGGGATGAACCCGAGGGCGAACGTGTTGAAATGGTGGGGGATGACATGTGTTGGATCACCGGATTTGTTGGCGATGATGAGTTGAAACATTCCCAGCTCGGATCTAGTTCGAGCACGTGACTTTGACCCTAGTTTATCGGACTATTTCATGAACTTCTTTATCTAATTTTTGGTTCTTGTTGTATATTAAAATTTCTCGCCCTTGTAATAGTCTACTTAGAAAGAAACATCCATAGATTTCTTTTATAAACCCAGACGACAACACTTATGCAAACTCATAGCTGGGACCGTTCAGAAGCTCCGCATTACTAATACAAATCTAGAGTCTCTCATCCAGCATTTCTTCCTAAATAATTAAATTCTAAGAGTAACTGCGCAGGCCACCCATAACAACCCTCTAACCCACCCAATTCCTCTTTCGAGATTTGCTCAAAATCTACAATACAATTCCCTTCTTAGAAAATAGAAAGAAAGAAAACAAATTTAGAAAATAAAGCCCGCTAACCAATCCTTTATCTCAATAATCTAGAGTTACAGTCATCGTAAATCTACCCAAGCTTAGGATGGGGGCCATAGTTGTTAGTTCTTGAAATGACTTGTAGGAAGCATCGCTGCATCCTACTCACGTACCAATAAATGCCAAGAAAGGGGGCCTCGCTTAACTAGCGCTGTGACTACAACAATCTCCTTTACAATGAGAGCTTGGGTGCGTAGAACGTACGCAACGATGTCCAAGATAAGTAAACAATCATGTTATCGTTCATCGTAAGCATGGAGAAGTTGGCTGGGTTAGGCGTTGGAAGTGGGGTATCTTGATATGTTAACAATAAAGATCTAGAATTTGAAAGATGTTGGGTTTTGACTTTGATTAATCATTCAAGAAATTTCAAAAATTTCAGGAGGAGCTACCAGAGGGAATTGTCCAGTGAATTAATGTTTCATCTAATTCAGGCAATTGCAGCTTCCTCCAAAACTCGCCCAACAACTCTGATCATGTTACGTGCGTGAGTACATGCATACCAAGTGGGGTAGGAGCGAATGCGGTAGATAATAGGGCAAGATTGAGGGCACATGTATACGTCAATCCTTTACGGCACTCATTACCTAGTCATAACTGCTTGTTTCCCAATCATTCATTTCATTATCCAGCTTATTAGCATCAATACGACTACGTATATCTACTGGGTCCAATATATTCCGAAGCAACGGTGGTTCTGCAGAATCAATGCTCTCAGTAACCCTGCGGAGGACAGTATGGCCATTATGATCTATAAGGGTGGGATTTGCGCCTTTCTCGAGAACAAATTCGCAACAGCTGCGGATCATTACGTTTTGCAAATGAAAAGAGTGAGTGTTCGCCAATATCATTCTGTTGGTTGAATAAGATGAATCCCAAGCCGACGAGCATTTTTGCCTCGATAGCATAATCTACAAAATGCATAAGTGTATTTCCGCCGTCGACGCAAGTATTTGGACTTGCCTTCGAGATGACAAGGCTCCAAAACGCCACGATCCAATCCCGACCCTCTGAAAAGGAAGAAGTTAGTCTCCGAACCGAAACTATCCTAGATAAAGGCCGGCAAAAGCAGGCTCCGATTCATTGAATCAATCACATCGACGGCATGCCAGATTATGAACCAATTATTTCTTTCGGCAGCATACATGACGAAATCGTATCCTTCCAAGTTATCACGTCGAAGTAAATCAGCTCCTCGCTTGATCAGAATGGACAGCGCTAATGGTCGGTTCATTGTTGCAGCGTACATCAGGGCTGTAACTCCGTTTTTATCACTTATATTGGGGTCGCATCCTGCGTCTAGTATTGCCTTCAAGCGCGAGGGATTGGAGATAGAAATGTGGAATGGTGTTTGACCGAGGAAGTTAATGTTATTGTCTAAAGGCTTAGATCTCTGGATCAATAACTCAATATCCGTAAAAGATCCGTTGAGAATAGCATTGTGGAGTGGAGTAGTGCCCCCAGAGTCTAAAACATGCATTATTAGATTCGTCTCTAAGTATACTGGAGAGAACTCTTGCCTAAGTTGGTACGGACAATAATTTCAATATATCTGAGAAAGAAGGGATCGGGGTGCATAATTCCCCGTGGACCCTCCAGATAGTACTTCGGCCATGATGAAAAATTTAGAGAGGGTGTATTAGAGAAATCACAGCAAAGATTAATAAGTGAGTCATGACACCAACCTTCGTTGAGTAAGTCAGTGCAGCCATACATAAATCTAGTGATATTCTTAGTAATAGTTCTTGTAGGGTGCATGATGAGAGCTAGATATACGCTGAAGTGTTAAGCCCTTGAGTCACATGGAAACGCTCAATGAAGAGTTTTAATAATTGTAGTTGATTATAATTACCAGGAAAGCAATAGTTCGCCATGACGATTTCCTACATGATGCGAATGAGTTATAATGAAGTGGCAATGAGTAGGCTAGTCAGATCTTTTAGCTCACCTCTAAACAACTATGTCCACTGGGATTCACATGATTTGCAAATGTTGGATTGGATTGACAAAGAGCTTCAAGTTGAGCTTCTGCATCGTCCCAGTTTAATATACACATTAAAATTTTCCAGATAATCACGAAGCCAGGGGAAGTGTATTTGACAACTCTCTGCACTTGTAGAGCCGGGAGTAGGGTAACTTTTCCTGCTTCAATAGTTAGATCTATTCCAAATATTACTGCCCATGAAAGTCCGAGGCGTGATAGAGCAGTCCGAATCTCAAGGCGGTGGCGTCGAGCAGTACAAAGACCGTTGTCGCATTGTCTAAACATGTCTAGCATTGGAGTGTACAGCAAATACCAAAATCATCCATCGATTTTCTGGGTTGCATGGCAAGAGCAATGACAAATCAGAGTGGCACAACCAAGGGTCCGGCGTTTGTTGAAAGCAACTTGCTCTGTTGGCAAAGTTTTAACATCAAGGTTCTCCTTAGTATCGATGACCTGCTCAATAAACTTTGTATCCAGCGCTCCTTGGAAGAAAGTTTGCGAATTTCCCGTGAGCATGCTACAGTTGCTAGGATTTCCTTCTTTCATTGATGGCAAGCAATTCCGCAAGAACATGCTTCGATGTAAAGCTTGAAGCCTGTTATTCTTAGCTCAGTGCAAGTCTCTAGCACAATAGCTAGTATCTCGCCGAATGATATCCAATTTCAAATTCGTTGTAGCAACCCTCAGCTCCTCAAGTTCCGTCTTCCATTTCTTGGATTCGAATAAAGTTCGTATAGCGCAAGTCTTCGAGGATTTGGTCGAAGCTACAGGAATGATTGTGATCAGGTTCTCTATCCTTTTGATAATATCCGCGCAGTGGTCTCGACATCGACCCTGGATGACTGGGCCCAGCTGGACTTCTGATATATCGACATGATCGATCTCGAGAGTCTGAAACTAAAGACCTAATGCTTTCAAGGTCTTATATTAGATTCCTGATATCAATGCGCAGTCTTCGTAGGTTCTCGTAGCGATTTCGTAGTCTGATAATTATATCTGCAAGTTGAAGCGCGAGAGATGCAAGACCTGCGCCGCTCGCGACGACGGAGAGTACTTCCGCCATGATATGGCATGGACTTAGAGATGGCGACTGCAAAGAGTGGAATGCATTCTATAACTTGGATGTCGAGCGATGAGAAGGTGCAAGCCTCGGGAAAGAATGGACTCCCGGTGGCGAGGCATTCTGGAGTCCTAGGCTGGCAGCCCTAGAAGCTGTTGGAACCTCGCATGCTGTCCAAGTGTACAAGTACGGCATCTGCCAATCCAGCACGAATCCTGACCTCGAAGTATTTTATAGAGCCTTGCGGAGAGTCTGACCATTTTGTAAGATACGCCGTGCAATGCTGGGCCATGTTTAGAAGAATCGACTAACCAGGTAGCTGAGCTGAATATGCCATGGAGCTATTAGATAGATAAAACAAGCCTTTATGCATGTTACAAGAAGAAAGAGGAATAGTCGATGTGCGTATTCAAGAATTACAACCGTGAATCGTAGCCAAAACATGTACAGGATAAAGTAGTTATCCCAGTATGGATGACTCAGCCCCTTAATTCTCCATCAGCTCGAACAGGACAGCTTAACTCAGCTCAGCACTTTCCTTGAACCCTACTATAATTATAGGGCATTAAAATCATTCTGAGGGTAAATTCTCGGAGAAGTAAAAAGCGAGATATAGATTCGCTATACCAATCGATAATATTTCTACCGCTCACCCATGGAGTAGCAAAAGAGGTTTCAGGGGTTGATAGAATTCGTGAAATAACTTGCCACAACACCAGTTCACCGTAAAATAACCTGCTGTAAAACGAGACCAGAGGAGCGTGATGCATATACGAAGATAGATTATTAGGTTCTAAATGGCAAGAGAGTTCAAAAATGGTTGAAATAAATATATGGTGGTCCTAAAAATCGAATGGGAATTACGTGGCACCCATTTTCAACTTATAGATACCTATAATCTATTAGAAAATTCCTTGCTACACCTGTTACAATATCTTTTACATCAAAATTTCATGATTTCAATAAGATTAATGTAACTAATATGTATCATTTACTAAACTTTCAATATATCACAAATCTCGTAAACCCCAGCTAGGGAGATATTATCCACTATTGGAAATCTATAATAAAAAGAATGCTTTAATAAAATATATCATGAATTTGGGAATAGATTTTATATCCACTACGTTATGTGTGTGTGTACCTTACAAATGGTGATATCTCCTAGTTGCTACAACCCACCCATTTATAACTAAAAGATTACTAGCATTTCTACAATCACTCTCTCTCTCTACCAGACCTGAATCCTTCAAGCACCACAAGTTTTAAATCAAGACACACACGCACACACACACACACATATATATATATCAATATAACGCTCTCCCTAAACAGCCACGCTTACCACACCACCACACCACCACCCCACCATCAACCCCAAATCCCTCCACCCTTAGCCAGAAAAATTGAACCACACTAAAAAAGCACGACACGCAACAAAAAAACGACAAACAAGCAACAAACAAACAAACACAAACACGTGAAACAAAGCAGGTCTAGTAGCCAGGGACTAAAATCTCATTCCACCCGAGTCTCGCCAGCTGGCCTGGCCTAGCTTAAGCGCCACGACGGAATGTAGGAAGTTGACGAGACTCCGAGGTAAGTCAAGTAAGCGCTATTTTCTTTTGTAGGAGTTTCGAACTTGGCTGGAATAGGAATATGATAATAGTGAGCAGGATTTGTGGGAGGAGGATTATTGGTATGTACAGGAAGGTTATTGCTAGAGGGACATGTATTTTGGAAAGCCGTATGTATGTATATGTATAATATCTGCACATAAGATATATGTGTGTGTTGTGTGTGTTGTGTGTGCCTAAGATTGCTCACCCTCCAGACTTCGGGCAAGCCAACACCTCACACACACCGCACGGCTCCCAGAACACGGCCCGAATGCGCGGCCGGTGCGCGACACGGAAAAGGTTAGATGTCGAGGACAAAGAGGGTGTAGGCGATATATAAACGGACACACACTAAAATGTGCGACATGCAACAGACCGAGGAATATCTGAGAGAGTATATTAGTGTGGGTGGTTGCTATGGCTATTGTTATTAGAAATCGACTTTGAGGGTTGCTTCAAAGGCTCAATTAGCCTTGTAAGGCTGCATCCACGGCTGCTAAGCCTTACCCCTGAACACCTCCATGACACCCCTCTTCTCGGGTGCTGTGTCGCATGTTGTGATCGGCTCCTATGTGGATTTACGTTGTTGGTCGGGTTGGGATTTAGTAATTACTTCCTCTGAGATTGAGATAAGCTGGGCGCTTCGTATACCCGCTGGTCGTTCCAAGACAAATCGATAAATATTAAGTGCTTACATGAATCCAACTCATGTTTGAGTTAGATTCTTGACGTGCTACGCTGAATAAGACCCCAGGTACATTGCCAGTGCTTGAATCTGAAGTCTGGAAGTTGACACTTGCTAATGGGTAGTGGCAAAGCTTTATATGAAATATGTCGAGGACTTTAAAAGATAACGAATCTGAGGAGGTCAATGCGGAGCACCAATAGGAACCTGTTATGGCGTGACGGTGGTTCCTACGCCCCACGGCTGCATGAAGTCCCACGACCGCTCTAAGAATAAATATTGACACCAGCCCAATGCATCAGAGTCGATAGTGAAAAGGACACTAAATCGCAGATCTGCAACAGAAAGAAGTTCAGAATAAACGATTCGATATTTGAGAGGAGGCTACGATTATGGTCCTCGTAACCTCGCCGACCGTTATCTTAGCTATTTCTTCCAACAGGACTCGCTTGGCTGGCCAAAGTTGAGGAGGTACGTGAACTCTTCATATGGAATTGAAAATGGAAAAAGGGAGGGGAAATAGATCAGGGAAAGGAGATAGGACAAATCTTTGGTTCGTATCCCCCTCCGAATTCTTAATAGCCGCGAATCTCAAAAGTCTAGCATTACATCCACACAAGTCACATACTGAGTACTGATATTGGTACACACTCCCCTTCCCATAGAACATCACTCCAACTTATCGACAAAGGCAAAGACAGACAGAAGCTAAAATAGCAGATATGCAACAAAGCGAGTTATTTATAAGAAGAACGAAGGGAGTCTTTTTCAGCAACTGCCCTTGGGGCCGCATGAACAAATGGCCTAGCACGTCTGGTTCAATCCGAAAATAAATGAATATGTATACGACCTATGAGAAGAAAAGAAAGTGAATGACACTAAAAACTCTGATATGCAACAATGTAAAGACAAAAGTCATTGGATATTTAAGAGTAAGTAAAAATAGGCATGGAGGAAGCTGAAGCCAGTAGGGTGGATGCTTGAGTAGGTAAGTGCATGCAGTTATGAACTTTCTCAGAATTGTGAGCGAGATATAGATTAACTCCACAGAGAATTATAAGGAGACATGAACGTAAAGATATATGGTATTCAATCAATCAAAGCCATGCCTACTTTGAAACCCGAAGTTGTCTTTATTCTTCCCTCTCCCTCCCTATCTTACAGGTCAGTTAAGCTCTAGTAGGTACAACGGCCCACCCATCCCATTAAATACAAATTGCCACTAAATCTACGACGTGCAACATTTGTTCTTTCCGTTGTTGTTTCATTTGCTTATTCCAATTTACCTAACACGACCGACACTATACTCCGTAGTGGGATATAACCGTATGGGGCCCGCACAAGCCCCTTTTCGGGTTTCGGGGATCTGTTGGTGCTCGGTCAGCTATGGCCGCTGCACCGGGATATGAGGATCGTGCGAGATGTCAATGAGGGGGGGGTTTTTTTTAAGAAAGTTACAGGATATTCTATTTGAGATTGCACTAAATAATTTGAAATCACAAGGAGAAGAGTATCAATTACGAAGGGTTATGGAATTTTGTGATGATGATGAAAGCATCATTCATAACTATAGCTATTAAGTATGTACTATGGGATCAAACTCGAAGCTATTGCCCGCCATTACCCACCATCTCTTAAGAAGCCATGCCCAATCCAACACAGCCTAAAAAGCCAGACATACGACAAAACAACCCCCCCCCCAAAAAAAAAACCCCCCCATATCTCAATCGACCTAATGATTTACGAGGATTTAACAGAAACTCCGTCGTAGAAAAGACGAACCACCTCCTTAATCCACCAGGACCCGATTGCCGACCGACTAACCTTACAATACCTCCAACTCATCCCTGACAAGAGATAAAACGGAACGCCACAAGCTTCGCAAAGGGACGGGGCGGATGCCGGCACGGCTAGCAAACTATCGAACCTGGTGAACCTTATTGTTGCGAAGCCGAGTTAAGCGCCCTGCGGTCGTTTTGGGGTGGAGCCAGGGCGTGCACGCTGATGGATTGGCACTCCTCGGATCGCCGAGATACGAATACGGTTAGGAGGGGGTTTCAGGATTATTGTTTGGGTGCTGGTGGTGGGTTGTGTTTAGTGGTTGGTAAGTAAGATGGTGGATAGGATATGTAATGTTGGGTGAGATTTTGGTGGGGGTTGGAGAGTTGACCATTTCTCGGTCCTCGTAAGTCAGCATAGTATCTATCTGATTTTACACAGCACGGCAGTTCTGGGTCGGAAAATGGATAAGATTTGGATAAAACTCCACTGATATTTCTTCAATCATTTAATTCATCATCACACATGTAGATTTAAGATAAGGATTTTTGGAAAAGGGGGTGGTGATTCCCCCCTATTCCTAACCCGGACTCGAGAAAACCCAACTCCAATCCAATACTCTTAAGAAAATGAACTAAAATCTACGACCTGCAACAAAAGATGCCCATCTCTTTCTTATCATATATATTTATATATATTTAGAAAGCCTCCTCTAGGCGTGGCAGTAAAGGTCGCGGCCATGGTCCGTAATCGAGCTCCGGGTAACGTCCTTACCGTACCCATATATTATATGTATATATACCTACAAATCAAGAAACGCGCACCAACCCGACCAACACAGCAAGCCCTCTTTCCAAGACCACTTCAACAAGCCTCACTAAAAGCAAATATGCGACGAAACGCAAGTTTCTTGAGCCCGCCGCGAGCGTATGATACATTGCTTATCGTGTACTCGTAGTGGATGGGGGAGGGGCCAGCTGTTCTCACCCAGGAGACGAGTGAGTACATCGTAAGCCGGACGAAATACTGGACCTCTATTTAGGGAACCAACACACACACTCACTCTCTACAATGCGACCCACTAAAAGCAGACATGCAACAAAAGCTCTCTCTTTCTCTCTCTTCATATAACCATCGCCCTCAAGATGGGCAGTGGAAGACTGCACGTTAGTGGCCCCCCTCTTCTCCCCCCCGGTGGCGGAGCACCCCAAAAGATGGACGGCGTTAAGCAGAACTCATGAACGCGCTATTTCGGATTTAGTACCACGCACCATCAGTATTATGAGCTATACATTCATTTTATCTACTCATATCTCGTCGCCTCTTTCAATCCCATTGAATAGCAAGCAGATGATAGAAGTAAATCGCGCGCACGCAAAGTCTTCTTCCGTCTTTCCAGGACCTATACCTATAAATCATGGACGTGAAGTAAGTGAAAGAGGGCAGTAATAGTAAATCACTTCGATACCCATCCAGATACAGTATAGTAGATGGCTATTAGGAAAATCAGCATTGTATATTTATATAAATAGACATAGATGTAGAAGCCCCACTTTACTATCGACATACAACCAAACCAAGTAAGTATCTTTCTTTTCATAGCCAGAGTGGAGCCTTACTTCTCGCTCAAGTACCTACATCCTCAGCCCTACTCCCTCCACTAAGTATTTATATATTTCAAATATGCTATCACTTAAGTATTGTATTATTGCAAAGTTTATATATATATATATATACAATAAACACCCCCACCCCCACCACCTTTACCAAGGTATTTCCCTGACACATCCATAAATCACGAAAGCGGGAAAAAATCAGGGTAAGATTTACTCGAAGCCCATAAGTGCAAGCAAGTGGGGCAGTGGAAAAGCGGGCTGTAGGTAGGGTAGGTGAGCTAGGTAACGCCTCGTCATCCCGTCCGTCACTCATCCATCCATCCACCCTACCTAGGTCCCTACCTACCATTAGTAAAAAAGAAGTAAAAAAAGAAAAGAAGAAATCCCCAACAAAGGAACAAACCATATCACTCAACCAGGAACACAAAGGCTGCCGCCCCACTTTTCACAGACACGCAACAAAGAAGCACAAAACCAAAGTCTCCCCCCCTCCTCCCCTACTATTCCTATCTTAAGTCCTCGGATTTATAAGCCCCCGTCACCCACCCGCCCCTTTCCAACTCTCTTTGCGCCGCACGCACACGCCCTTCGGCCCCGTAAACACACCAATCCCCGGGCCGGAGTGACGATGGCTTGAATCTATTTTCTTCCTCTTCTTCTTGTTTCTATCCCGTCCTCACCCGTACTATACGATTACCGTGCCGACCATCCTAGGTCGCTGCATTCTACAAGACCGAACGCTAACCAATCTAACCGCGCTACGAAGCAAGCCCTCTCTGATCCAAGATGCTGGGTTAGATGCGGGACGCTGGGTGTGGATGGGTGAGATGGGTGGGATGTGTGGGATCTTGGCTTGTTGATTTGTATTGTATTATAATGAGGTAGAAAAAAAAAACCATCAAAAGGGAGATCCACGGGTGTGAGTGTGTGTATACATCCAGGAGGAGACGCACTGACTGATTGATGTCCGATCCGAGCTCCCGCAGGACCTCTACGCTGTAGGTACACTGTGCTGTAGTGTCGTGTATAGTATGTGTGTGGGGGCGTGGGGTTTCAAAGAACTTCGGTGGGTGGGTGTGGGTGTGTGAATTACCCTGGGTTATTCATGCACACCAAGTTTGAATTGAGTTGAGTCGGCGGCGGTCTAGATCTGATGAGAGACCTCCCTACGGTAATAAGATACGAGCGCCGCGTCTATCATGCCAAACGTTGAACTTGAATGTGCACTTGATAGATAGGGCGAGTGAGGCAGGGACCGTGAAGGCCCCACTAAAAAACAGATGTGGAACAAAAAAGATGGGAAGGAGGGTGTTGCCAATCATATGTTTTGAGTGGGAGAGGGCGAAGAGGGATGGGATCGAGGCCCGAGGTTTGATCTGGATGCCGTGTGGGTTGCTTTTGCCTTTTATTTTATTATTAGCGGCTGTCCAGGTACCGATGACAGGTACAGGGAGGGGTCGGGAGGGGTCGGTTGGGTATATACCTAGTTTTCCTCATGGCTTTCCATCAGGTGAAAGAATCCAGATGAATCCTAGGGAGCGAGCGTGTATATGTGTGTGTGTGGATGTGAGTGTCCTGAGGAGGTTCAGGCGACGGGGGTGGTTTTCAAGACCGGAGCTCCTCTCCGGGATACCTCTGTACCTACCTCTCTTGCCGAGCTCCGACCCCGGCCGGCGCCGAATCCCCCGCCGGGAACCCCCACGGAATATCAAAAGCTGACCGGCCCCTCCTGCGTGTTACCTCCTGTTTCTCGTCAGGTCATCTTCCACCGCGCCTCGCCTATCGGCCTGCATGCGCCCTCTCAACCGCCCCCCCCCCTTAACGCAGCCCCTTCTCTTCCAATCATCGAACACCACTCGCGTTCCTCGCCATCCATCCATCCATCCATCCATCCATCCATCCAAGCACCCACCGCCAAAAACTGAATATCTGAAATAGAACTGACCCAGGGCATGTACGTACATATAACCATAAACCACCAAGAGTGGGCTCGACCCGGCCCGCTTCTATATTTGGTTGGACATGGGGCTGGCAAAAAGTGGGCACGGACAAGTAGCTGAATTAAGCTTACTTCCACCAGTTGGTGTTCCGGTGGGGCGGGCATTCTCATACGACCATGATAACTAGACACGGAACCTGGCCCTTTGCTCATTTCTGCGCTGCCCATGACGCCCATGGTCCGGGTTGGTCCGGGTTGGTTCGAGGTTCGATGTCAAGACGGCGGGCGTCCTGAAGTCCATACTCACAGTCCTTCTTTTCAGAGACGGATAAAGGCCCAAGGCCGGGGGCTAAGATAAGCAAGGGCTCTCCCGGACTCCCTCGCGACATGAGCCCTGCCAACAAATCCTCTGCTCGTAAAACCCAAATTGTTGGAAGAGGGGAAATGAGGGCGGTGGTTCCTTGCGGGGCCGCCCTGCGCCGCCTCGTATTTTGAAACACCACGCCCTCTTCCTTCGAAGCTCTGAACGGAATTGTGGGTTAAGCGCGTCATGAGCCAGTGGCAGATGTGCAGGTTGAGAAGGGCGGATTCATCCGCAGACTCACACTAAATATACTTTGGATATGCTGGTTGTTGGAGTTGGGAACTTATCCGAGAGGAGAGTCCGAGGGGACTGGACACATGCTAGAGTGTGATGAGTTTGGGGTGATTGGTTGGGTTCGACATCTAGGGGTTGGGAGAGAGAATGAATGTTGCTCCAATTCAATATAGACGATAATCGATTTAAGAGAGGGGGGGAAAAAAAATAAAAAATAAAATTAAAATAAAATAAAGTAAAATATTGAGATGTAAACAAATAGTCTCCTACATTTTCCAAGGTCAAACAGTAGAGAGGACGCTCCCCAAACAATCGCAGAAGTTGAAAGTTGGCAAGCGCTATTTTCAGATCGGCAATCGTAATATCGAGAGGCCAGATCCACGAACTCGCAAAATAACGCTAAAGACACAGACATGCGACAAAAATCTGGACCATACAACCCCCTAAGCTAACTATACCATGAGATCTTGTATGTACTACCAGGCTGTAGCCCACTTCCGAAGGCACAAATCAACTGCCAGGACTGCCAGGTACAAAAGAGGTGGAGGGAGGTGAACTTCATCCTCGCCCTTACGGGGAGACCGAAGTATGGATCACGACGACCGTTTCCGAGGCCAGAGAGTTGCATTTGAGAGCCAGACTCTGAAATAGAAAGCCCGAAGAGGAAAGGGCGAACTGCGATATGCAACAAGACTGTGCTTCGTAAATGACTGACAGAAAGAAAGGAAGAGAAGGACGGAAGGAGGTCTTATACAAAGGCCAACAACAGTATGGATCACGACAAAGCAACGCTTCATCGACAACCTTCCTTGAGACCAGGATGCAAATTGAAACTGAAAGCCAGCTCCAAGATCAACCCCCCCCCCCCCCCCCMAAAAAAAAGAGGGAAAGGCAGATTGCGATATGCAACAAGACTGCAAATAAGAGAAAGAAAGATTATGAGGAGCGATGCTGTATCGACCTTCCGTGAGACCACGTTCAAACTGACAACCCACTCTGACATAAAAAAAAAAAGCCCCCAAAAAGGAAAAGGCAGATTGCGATATGCAACAAGATAATAAATAACAGGAGAAGAGCGGAGGGAGGGAAGTCTTATAGAGGACGAGCGGCATCTTTTGCACAATCTAATTCCAGATCCAAGAGGCGACTTGTGAGATGAAATGAACCCCCTCGAGGAGAGGAAAAGGGGCGAGTTGCATTAAGCTTATGTAACAGCTCAGGTAACGGATGACCTATCTACGACGAGCGACACTGTGTCGATTGACCTCTGTCCAACACAAAGCCCTACTGACTCCAACATAAATAACCCCCCCGAAGAGGAACGGGTGAAGTCCAATATATAGCGAAAATAACAATAATGGATTGGAAGACCTCGCGAAGTAATGAGCTTCCTAGCACGATCTGAAGGATGAGATGGATAGATAGCATGAGCGGGCTAGGTGGTGCCCTAGAAAGGAAAGGAAAGGAAAGGAAAGGAGAAGGGGAAGGGCGGAATATGATATGTGATAAAGGCAGTGGGATAAATGAGAGTAGGGGATAAGCAGACCAACCTCGAGCCCACTTACCTCGTAGGTCCTGACTCCCTGCCCTCCAGCAACCGGAAGAAAACACATCCCAGGTCCTTCTCCACAACAAAACAAAACAGACTCGGAATATCGTCAATCATGGGTCCACCACCTTCCCCTCTCTATCCCTTCTCGAGCTTAAAATCTGTACCAGAGAAAACAAGCCATGGGTTTATAATAATTATATTTTATTTTACATATTCCCCCC
>NCSK02000277.1:0-36845 GCA_002276475.2 Chlorociboria aeruginascens | reverse complement strand
GGGGGGGGGGAAGGTTACAGGCGAAGAAGCAGAGGAAGAGGAGGACAAGGATAAAGGAGTTTCGAGATAGAGGAGCAGGTCTGAACAGAGGATGTGGAGAGTTGCTGCGATAGTCTAATGTTAATAATATTATTAATCAGTCAGTCAGTGTTGAACGTTCATTCATTCATTTATTCGATCCGTTCATTCAACAAAGCCAAAAAAGCCAAAAAGCCAGAGAAGAAAAGAAGAAGAAGAAAATAACCAACAAAATTATAAACATTTCACATACATCCTCAACCTCATCCCTCTTCTTCTCATCACTACTCGCTACTCCTAATACACCCTGCCCTACATCCCTATTCTGCCTCTCTACATCTAGGATCCTCTCACGACATTCGTCGCTAACAGTGGTCAGGTTCCGGATAGAGGAGAGCGTGATGAGGGCGTTTGTTGTTGTTGGGAGGTGGGTGAGAAAGAGGAGCGTTATCGGGAGGATGAGCATTCTCATTATTTAATATGAGGGCGTGATCTAATTAGAGAATAGTAGAAGTGAATAAGTCAGGGCATCAAGTTATATGTATTTTAGTTTTAATATTGCTGGGATGAAGAAAGGAGATTCCAGATATCAGATGAGGTTCACTGAAGGTTATGATTGCCTATTTCGGAAACACCTAAAACACCTGGCGCAGTTATTTATATTTAAAATTTATTTGTATCACAGCACCAGAAGATCAAGTCATCATCAGTCTATTATTCATCTGACTATGTTATAGAGCCAGTTCTGCATACAAGTATCAACCCCTCTCACATTTATGACTTCGCTCTCGATCGAGGAACAGAGACATAATCCCCCGGCCTTCATATCTCCTTCATCCCATCTCTCATTCTACCAACAGCAAGACACATAGCCAGAGAAGCAAAGACCGATCCCGCTTCACCGACACAGAAGGAAATCATCTTGTGTGACACATTCTTGTGTCGTCGCTATTAATATGGGCAAAAAAGAAAGAAAAATATCTCCGATCAAAAACAAAACTCCCTAGGGGCGAAAGAGGAAGAGAGAACGGAAGGAGGAAAATACACATCGAAATACAGAAGAACAAACAACAAAGGCAATTAATTGCAAGGGCAAAGTGTTTTTCTGTCCTCTCTCCATGCTCCTTGCCCATCCAAGTGAACTTGAGTTACAGAACAAAGATGTACGATCCGAAACTTAAAATGCGCTGTTGGTATAGGTAAAGAACCGCCCTAATTTTTGATATGAACGCCAAGAGTGATCTGAAGGAAATGTTGTCTTTGGTTGTATCACAACTTATCGTGAAAGGTGATCAGATGAGCCCGCATAGACGGAGATTCTCTTGAATGATAATGTCTAAGGAATATTAGTACCGGGTCAGAATGAAGGTTTGACTTTGCTTACCATTAACAGCGGCCATGACGAATCGAATTTGGGTGGTATCGGTAGCACATGTGAAATGGGTATAGATTTGCTTCGTCTCATGCTGGTTCAGGCTGACAAAACGGTTCAAGATATAATCGCACGCAAGCGCATAGTCATCGCCACCTTCGTAATCCGGGAAGTAGTTCTGCATCGGGCTGACGGGCAACTTGTCCTTGAAACGATCGATCTTGTTCAAGAAGAGGATTATGGAGGTCTTAATGAACCACCGTGAGTTGCAGATGGAATCAAAGAGGGTCAAAGCTTCTTGCATACGGTTGACCGTTTCGTCTTCGAAGAGCAATTGATCGTACTCAGAAATGGCAACGAGGAACAGGATAGTTGTAACATTCTCGAAGCAGTGGATCCACTTCTTTCGCTCGGAACGTTGTCCACCAACATCGAACATACGGTACGTAAGGTCCCCAATGATGAAAGTGGTCTCGGTGATACCGGTGGTCTTGACACGAGATCTCAAGACATCTTGGTCATTTGGCATATAGTCGTGGGTCGCAATGCGATCGATGTTGTCAAAGTAGCTAGAACCCCATTTGTTAGCGACCTCATTGAACGCTTAATTTAGCAACAACGCTTACTATTTGGCAGAGTCGTTCAATTGATACTCTCTTGATCTACCAAAACAATCTTGTACACCCCTATCCTGCCACAACTTGGCGATTGCAGCACCAACCTCAGGGGGAAGGTTATCGCCCTCGATCTGCTGCGGTTGCATGAAGATCGTTTGGACATGGTATTCGGCTCTTTGGTCATCCAGAGGAAGTTCTAGAGATTCCATAGCCTCGAGAATCACACGCATCGACTGAACGGTGTTACTGAAGATAATTTCTTTGAAGGATTCCCGCTCATCGCGCGAGTAGCCGCCTTCGTGAATCAGCTTCATCTGCTTGAGAATTGTGGATTTTCCCGACTCTCCCGCTCCTATTCAACGATTAGGTGCGTGCATGCAATCGAGACACGATGTCATTTACTAACCCAGAAGCAACATCTTAATTTCATTGCGCTGCAACATCTTATCACGCTTTAACTCGTTGTCAATCCGCTCATTCCTCGCCTTACTCTCCTTCTCCTCTGTGCTCATACCACAACCCATCTTGGCTGATAATTATGGGAGGGACTGTGATGTTTTCGATGCGATACGTGTGGTAATGCAATACTGTTGATCGCAATTGGCGGCCACCAGAAGGTGCAGTCTACGTGAACGATGGGTTAGCGAGCCAGCTGAGAAAGGTAGCACGAAGCTGAAGTGCATCCGGTCGCAATTCGCGGTGACCGCAATATATCCTACGCGCACACGTTGGACGGTGATGATAGAAGACCCGGTGAATTTTTGTCCCTGAAGCCCTCAAGCCCTCGGTAGGACCCAAGGCGAGCTGTTTTGCCGGGCCTTCGCCGCGCAGGAGATGGAAGTCGAAAGCGAACAGACTCACCAGTGTGCAATCAACGCTCCGGCGACAATACTGTCGTGGACCTCAACCTCCGTCGACAGGACGGTATGCGTACAACCACGACTAAGACTGGCGGTGATGGGAATTACTGGCGAGCGAATGTTGGGCGTGGAAGGGCAAAGCAAGAACAAAAAGGGTGACTGAGTGAGAGAGAGGGAGAGAGATCTGTAGGCGCTAGGACCGTTTCGCTAGCGGAGTGGTTAGGTCAGCGAGAGCCACCGAGAGGTGTGGTCTCGGAGGTGTTCCTGAGGTGCGGGAGGATAAAGCGGCCGGGGTATGTCCGGGGTTTTGGCGCGAGCGCTTGGACGGATGTCGGTGCTGCTCACTGTCGGCACAACAGATGACGGCGGAGGGGGTGTGCCCCGAGCGCGATGTCTCTTCTGTCCCTATGTCGGACGAGGTTATCCTCGTATGATGAGAAAACAGAAACAAACAAAAGCGGAGGCTGCGTCGGCGCTGCTACAGTACATTCCACTTGGAACTATGAATTCAGTTCATAACGCCTTGGGCCGTCAGCACTTACACCGACAGGGGCCAGAGCTGGGATGATGCTGGCTCGACGTATGAGAGCTCCGGCACCCCCTGTGCCGCCAATTAATCTTCCCATCTCATTTTATAAATAGGAGTCAGACTACATAGTACATAGTATTTCGTCGTGTCTCAATCATTGCGCATTTCGCCCCAAATATACGGAGGCTGGTAGATCTGAACCCAGTCCCACGTGCACACAATGATTTCCCGACCACTGAGTTTGGTCTGGTCTCTCCACCACCACCATCCAAACGTTAAGTCATCCTTCCTCTGCAATCGTCGGTGGAGGCGCACTTCGAGAAAGGTTAGGTTGCATTGGGAGGATGTGAGATCTGAAGAGTGCTTATGTACAGCTCCAGCCCGGGCCTGCCGAAGGGTGGTGTCAGGTAATCATGCAGACCTCTAATATGTCTGTCTGCAACAAACCAAAGAGCTGATCACTCCCAGTCTCTCTCGTCAGCTTTGGAGCATGATCCTTCTGAAACGCTACTACTGGTCAAAGTCCAACGCCGGGGCTTTCGCTGCATCCTATCTTATGCGTTAGAGGCCGTCTCATCCCCCTATCAAAATTCTAGAATGAAAATGATCTCCTTGCAGGCGTCCATGGCTGCTTGGCGTAAGCTTCTGGAAAAGGGATGGAAGACACGTTCCTCCTAACACTCCTTTGTTTTCATCAGTCGGTGTGAACCTGTCATGGCTTTGTCTTTCGATGTCTGACCTGCGCAGACGTTTGAAGATTCATATCTTACCTCCTATATGGTTGTGGGTCTCTCCTGGAGATCGAGCAGGTTCACGGGCCATGCTTGTGCGATGTAAAATTAATAATACTTCTAGTATGGAAAAAACTGAATCGGCATATAAACAAACCCCTTTTATGAACATCCTCTGCGGGCACTCTACTCTGAGCTACAGCATATATCGAGATGATACCACGTCCCTCTCCACTATGGGTGCTTTGTGCTCTTCGAGTTCCTCGAAATGTGCGGTTATGTGCATATGCATGCTGGAGTTCGTGGGGACAGTAGGGAATGCATTGTCGGTAGTTGTCTTGACCAGGTATGCATGTTACACGTGATGGCCTTCTTTCCTGTTATACTGGTGATCTGCATGGTATGGTCGAACTTCTCGGTATCAATATCAGTGTCTCACGGTCAGTACAGTCGTGGATATATTCAGCAACTGAGAATTGCGTTGGGGCCACTTTCAGTCCAAACCTCGCATCTGCACAGTAAGGGGAAGTCCACAGGAAAAAATATTCTCTGCTGCTCGTGCATATCTTCTCATTGTTATCCTTCTGGCCCACCATATGAATCTCCTAGTGTTCAAGGAGGAAGCAGCTTCCCACCTTAAGTTTCGAAAAGCAGTGGCGATGCCGTCCCATAAGTACACAATATGCTACAACTCGACATCTTGAACTCGCTATTAGTCCTACTATCCACACATATCCTAGCTCATATTGATAGCCTCAAAGCACGATTTCTCTCACATTAACCATCATTCAATTATCATCCGGCGCAAGAAGTCCAGTCATTACCACAATCAACGATGCCACCACATCTCCCCCGTCCATCCACACCCCCCATCTCCCCCCTCTTCAAAGCTCAAACTCCAGCCTGTATGCTCACACGACCTCACATCCACCCTCTCAACACCCGTATCCTCTCAGCCTACACCACAGTACAACCCGCCATCCTTATTGTCTGCCTGATAGCATTCGTGCTCGTGATCTCCTGGTTGGGCTGGATGTATCTCGGCCACATCAAAAATTTCTTCCACGAAAAGTTCAGCCCTAGAGACCAAACAAAGAAGAACGTGGAGAGGACCGAAAGACTTGAGAGATGGTTTGGAAAATCTACGGTAAATCTTTTAACAGGAGTTGCACAGGGGGTGGAGGAGGGACTTCAAGAATCGGCTGAGAGAGTACGACTGTTGAAGGATGGGAGAGGAAGAGGAAATAGGTATGGGGATGGAAATAGCGACAGTGACGAGGGTATGACTTCGGTTGTTCAGAAGGAGGAATGTGGTCAGCAGCGTGACTCTAGGAGACGAAGCTTAGAATGAAAAATTGATATGCTTTGAGTGTGCAGAGCTAGGCTCTTGGGATGGTAGAGGATTTTATAAGTTGAGGGATAAAAGAGGATGATTGAAAATTAGGAAGGAGCAGCTAGGATATCCTCCAGAAAGAAATTGAAGACTGCATCAATATCATAAGAATCATAAACTCCAACCCCGCCTCGCACCCCCAATTTTATGAGGGAATTTTCCGTACAAACAGGTTCACTGATTCTGACCACTGTCAGTTTGTCATGTACCAACCATAGCAATACCAGAAAGAGTTCGTGTTTCTGGCTCCATTCCAAAGTTGGTTCGTTTTGTACAATCATACACCATAATCCCATCTATCCCATCTATCACCTTCTACCTGTGCATTAACCCCCCCCCTCTCCCCCACCACAAATTCAAGCTCTCCTTTCCCGCGCCGTTGTAACAAACGACCCATTACACTCCTCATAAGCCCTTCCCGCACCGAACCCCACCCCTACGAACGCAGGCCAAGCCCTCCTTTTAAACAATAGAACCGAGAAGACGACACCGAATCCGAGACCGAGCGAGGAGCGTATCAGGAGGGAGGAAAGACAGCGATCCCACTTGCGTTGGTCAGCATACATACTATTTCGAACCCTGGAGGAGATAATGGCATAGAGAGAGAGGGAGAGAGAGGAAAAAGATAACAATACCTTCTCATTCAACAACGCTTCCGAAACAGGTTTCGTAGGTCGTGGCGCGACTGCCGGTGGAGAAACCGACTTTTCTGACATATCTCCTTCTCTATGTCCGCTTAGTATCACGCTCAAGCTTCTGCGTTACAATTGGCGTACCTGACTGTGAACTGAAGGGGGGATCCGAGGTGTGAAGGAGCGATGTTGATTTTGACGTTTATTTGACGTTCTGGCTACCTGCGATATTTAGCTTGGCGGTGACAGATAGGGCTTAGCGCATTCTTTCTGCCCATCTAGGTATTTTTTTGATCCGAGAGATTTTGACTTCGAGACAGAAGGAGGCAGTATGGTGAGAATTTTTTCTTCAATTTTTTCTGGGAGGTGTTGTTTGCTAATTGTTGGAAGTAGACTTCCAAATCTCGCATTGCGCAAGAAAGGCTCACGGAGCTGGAGAATGCATCTGCGCCATTCGAGGACCAGCTCGTCGAAGCTGCGAAATTTATTGGTGTGGACTTGTCCTCGATCGGCAGATTCCCAGATGGTGGAAATAATGGGGATGTGAAAGGTACAGCGTCTCATGGGAGAGAAGCATGGCTTTTGAGATGGTTATTGAAGAAACTACAATCCCCAAAGGATGAGATTCCTCGGTAAATTCGTATGCCTTTTACAGATACATCAATTGCTGACGTGTGGGATAGGAAAACGGCATTATCTTGGAGATTAGTCTGTTATTTGTTAGGAGTTATACCTATACATAATGCTGCGGGAATCTTGAGTGAGAGGAAATTTATAGGGATTTTACTGCGGACTTTGGAGGACGCGAAAAGTATTGCGGAAAAGTCTGCAGATGCGGAACAAAATCTAGACTTGATATCAGAAGAGAAGGAAACTCAAGGGAAGTCTTCGAAAAAGTCGAAGAAGCGGAGTCGGTCAGGGGAAGTTATTATCCACACCCGCCACGTGAAACAGAGTGGAGTTTTTGAATTACTGTCCTCGATATCTGCTGCTGTATGCTGCATAATTCAGTCCACAAAAGCTTTGCATATAAATTCAGGCCATGGACAAAGTTCTATATTCTCAGCGGAATATATGCGGTCCGTAGTCCGGACAACAGCTGAAGAATCCGCGCAGATTTTAGGCTCCTGGCTTTCTTTAGCCAATAATATACCAAAAGGGCAAGATTCTCCCGAGTTTCAGTCATGGTTAACTCCTTTCGTTGAGATATGGGAGGCTCATTCCCCTGGTGGTGAAGCTCTGATTCAATTCTCTCTTCACTGCTCTCAGCCGTTGTTGACTTTACTTCGGACTATGAAGGAGGCGCCTGTTGCGAATTATGACTGGAGTGCGCAGTTAGAACAATTGGTAGCACGGTACATCATTGTTCCAGCAAAAGCGGCGAGAATCGACAACCCTGAGTTAGATCTTTTGAGTACATTGACAAGAGTCTCTGTTTTGCAGGATATAAACACTGCTCCGATTCTCTTCAACATTGCAATAAGATCTTTACAGCCGATTGGGGCTCGCAAACGAAGGTTAGAGGATGATGAATGGTTACAAACTGTTTTCAACACACTTCGAAAAGCAATGCTAGATACCAAGTCTAAAGGTCACCCAGAAGCAATACGTGGAATGTTACAGAGCGCAATACGTTATAAGGTTGATTTAGGTTTGCCAGTCTTGCGATCCATCACTACGGAGTATGCTTTACCTAATGATCATACCGAATGGGCACTCCTAGCTACGATAATAAAGCTCGACGCCAACGTTTTTCTCATCCCAAACAACGACACGGACTTGGTGAAAGACCACTTCACCCGAATTACTGCCGCTTCTATCTCTGTTTCATGGAAAGATATATCGCAACAAGTCATTTCTACCACTCTCGTTCCGCTCATGACAGAATTTGCAAAAGCGCGAGATTTGTCTGGTTTCATCCGTCACTGGTTCGCCCAACTAGTGGCATTCGAAGAACTTCGGAAAAACACCGACTCATTTCCGACTGACGTATTCAGTGCATGGGAAGACGATGCTCTCCAAACAGAGCTCTCACAATTATTAGAAAGCTCATTGACAGTCAATCAAATGATGAAAATCTTTGACTGGCTTAACGAAGAAATTCCCTCAAACCCTGATGCTGTTTGTGTCATTCTTGAGGCTATGGCGGGGTCAATTTCTCGTGAAGAAGTTGTTGATGAAGTTGGATTAAACATCTATTTCATGATGTTTGACGGAGGGTGGTCAGAAAAATTAGATTCAAGATATAAATGGCGATCTTGGAGAATTCTATCGCGAAATATGTCATGGCTGACTCCTCACTATATTCACAGGCTTGCGGGGATGTGGAGTGAGGATATTGCACCTTTTGATTCATTCCTTGGTCGAGATAGCGAGGTAAACCTGCTCGATGGCGGGCACGCCACGAGACTTGAGAATATCGAGATGTTCAGGTGTGCTTGTGCTGCTTGGAATGCTGCAAGGGAGGGGAGTCACTTAGAGGAACTGGCAAAGCCTGTGATGCTCGATCTTCTGCAGCGTTTAGCAGATGCTAGTAAATCTTTTTATACATTTTTAGTGGATGGTGAAGGATTCAGCGTAGAGAGACATGGTTCGAAGTCCAATACTGGTGTTGGGTGGATTTGGTGGTCATATGTCCGATGCATACTTGTTGAATTTCCTAAGACTCTAGAGTAAGTCATTTCATGATATTTACTATATATCAGTGCTAATATCACTAGTCTGGGTGCCGAAATGCCAGATGGCACTTTTAAGAATTTGATGCAAAACATCTTCTGGATAGCCTCATCAACGATGCCAGACACAGTTTCGAGGGATTCTCGATCGTGGCTGTACAAAAACCCAAATGTTTTTCCAGGCCTATGGGCCTCTGCAATCAATAATGACTACTTACTCAATAATCCACTAGTGATAGGTAAATTTGCGGATCCTTATTTTCCTGTTAGTCAGTTGCTAATTTCTTTGTTTCCTAGCCCAAATAATCGACGTCATGTTATGCTCTACAACGCACGAAGAGAACATTTTAGTGAAATCGCCAGCTTTGAATGAGTTCTCCATTAAGTGTTTGTTACGGCTACCTCTTGAGGCCTTTTCAAGAAGGGATAGAGAGCGAATCATGCAAGGATTACAGCCAAATACTATCGAACCTAAATCTATTTGGCCAGCTGTCCTGAGTCTGAAAATAAGGATGATGCGTCGCCCCATCACCTATGAAGTAAATTATAACAACTTCTTGTCTTCTTCATATGGCTAATATTCGACAGGGCATTCAATTTCAAGATCTTGTCGATATTGCGATAGCTTTAGGACATAAAAAGATCCCCAACCGGCGCGTGTGTTTGATCTTGTTCAAGGAATTAGCAAAATTAATAATAAGGTATGAGGGTGTGTCTTATCATTCAAAATCCGTAGCTAATCTTTGAGATAGTCACATGTCCTCAAATTATGATTCCTCAACTCGAAATCGTGCATACGCCTCGGAAGCCTTAGCTTACTTGCAACAGACAATTACTGAAATAAAGGAAAGCCATGCAAAGTTAAGTATCCCCTCGATCGTTCTGTCCGAGATACTTTTCACGGTTCTTGCCACGAAATCAGATCAGCTAGTTGCTCTCAATATAGTCGGCAGCACTGATCTTGCAACTTGTAACCAATCATTCAAAACTTACCTTCTATCTCAATTCAAAAAATCTCTTCGGAAATCAACAAAGCATGAGACGAAGAAAGGGAAGCCCAGTCGAGATGAATCTCTCCTCATCTATTTCACAATCGAAGCTCTAGCAGCTTTGGGAACGGATAAATCTGACCTCACGAAGCTTGCACCTGATGTAAAAGCCTACATTTGCTCATTAGACGGAGATCAGGAACTTGATGCCTCGGAAATTTGTCAGAGATTGGAGACCTTTATGAGGATATATGCTCATGCCGATATACTTGATGAATCATCCTCAAATGTTGAAAATAGAATCGCGACTGTTTACGGCAGGAAATCTATTATGGTAGTGACACAAGCTCTTACGGAGGGGAAAAAACAAGAGGAGAAATTGAAACTACTTGAATCGCTATTTGAGGAGGGGTTCGAAGGAGATTCGCAACTGGATAAGATATTGACTGCTAGGAATATTATTGAAGCTTGTGGAGGTCGGTCAAATCCAAACCCTCTTCAACACACATCACACTAACAAATATGATCCCTAGATGTGCGAGCTCCAGCAAATGAAGAAACACATGACGAAGAACAGACGTTCGATCTCTCAACCGCTTATGCAATACTCTGCACTCAATTGTGGAAAACTACTTCTATCAGGAAATTCTCCCTCATAGGCTCAACTCTTCAAATTATGCTGAAAACTAAGGTCCGTCTTTCCGTCTCCCCATTTTCCCTGTAGAGACTAACATATGCAGCCCCGCTCCATGACACAATGGAACATCGACAGCACACTAGGCAGCATCAGCATTCTCTGTTCCGCTCACTCCCCAGCCTTTTCCCCCTCACACGCCCGAGAAATCTATACATGTTTGACCACTCTCCTGCGTACCCTCATTCTTACCCACCGCCTCAAGCTGCAAGGCCACTTCCACATCCTAATACAAACCTTACTCGCATTACTCCACTGCCTCTTCACTCCCCTGCCTCACTCTCCTCCCCAATCTCTCCATACCCCCTTCGCATTCCCTCCATGGCTCTCTCACCACCCTAATCCCCTATCCTCCATCCATGCCACACAATACACCCGTCTCCTCACGCTAATATGCAACCCGACCGCCTCATCTGTCGCCTACACCACGCCCAACTCTCTCACCTCCTCTACCGACAAAGCAAAACGCATGGCTGGTCAACATATGCAATATGTACTCATAAATTACATTAAATGGCAATTGGAGATGAAGATGGACAGCGGGCTGAGAGAGAAGTTGAAAGAGGGTATATGGACCATCTTCGATACGACGACGGTGGAGGGACGCAGGGGGATTAATGATATGTTGGATGGAAATGGAAGGGCGGTTTTTGGGGGGCTGTATAGGGATTGGACGAGGTGGGGGAAGTGGAGTGGTTCGTGAGAAATGAGTTGAGACATAGTTCCATTTTCACATTTCTGTGAAGCTGTCGTACAATTTTGCTCTTATGATACACCAAATACCTAAGTAGTGTCACGCGTAAAAGTCTGGTCAGCTCAGAGAAATGGTGATTTATTGTATTTGATAACCCCAAATTGGCTCCCTTATGTGCAAAGCGAGGTTTTATATGCTGTGAAGAATTACACCTGCTTTCTGAACCAGGACGCAGGAACCAATTCCCTTTACTGAGCCCAAAATCAGAAAATAGTAGGATTGATTAGGTTTTATTGTGCTACTTTTTCGGACACACTTACACAGAGTTGCTCGTGTATACTCTTATTTAAGACTCAACCATTAGTGAGAGAAAAGGCTTCCGTTACATTACATTACACTACATTACATGAGCAACACAGGATCAACACCAAAGCCATTCTTCCGCAAAGCCCTTAAAATTGCTCACTTCTCCACCCCCTCCTCAAAACCCACCCTACATAACTCCCCTTCACCACGTCCTGCACCACGCCCCCCTTGCCCTTTGTCAACTTTGCATTCCCCACGCCCATCATCGCCACAACGCCGAGCCATAAGAACGCCGTGATGGCGTAAAACGCAAGGACGATGGCGTTGCGCGCCTTATCGCGGATCAGGGCTTGGCTAGAGGGAGGGAGCGACGTTATGGAGTCGTAGGAGTTGATGGAGAAGGAGGGGAGGGAGGGGACGGACAGGGAAAGTCGGTTGTTGAATATGTTGAGCATGATAGTAGTGGCGAGGGTGCCGCCTAGGGAGAGAGCGAGCGACATCAGGGAGACCATTTGTGGGATTCGAGTTGGGTTGTAAGCTATGGTGTGGAGTGTACCTTTAAAGAGATTGTTAGTACCGTAGTTTGTTTTGAGAAATATGAATTTGCGTCTTGGGGTTGGAGACGAGTAGAATGAATGGAAGGGAGAATTACCCGGCATCAGCCTGATCCCTGTTCCAACCCCTGTAAGGCCTAACATTCCGTAGATGAACGGGAGGTGGTCTTTCTGCATCCCTACAGCGAGCAGAGTGATACCGAGCGGCTCCACGATCGTACCAAGCAATAGAGGCCAGAATGTTTGGCGTGGAAAGATATTCAACGTGAAGATTGCTAGGTATGTTCCCACTATCAATCAAGGATTAGTAATGACATAAAAAGGAGCGGGTGTGGGGTTAGAAAGGAGAGAGAGCGATACCAGCAAGACCAGGAATGTAGTAGAGGAGATTTACACCTGCTTTTCCGGAATCGTATTCTAGAACGAGTGCGAAATAGAAATCGACGAAGTAGTAGACTGCGTACATAGCTGGAGTTTGTTAATTTGCATATTAAAAAGGAGGGGAGTGGAGGGCTTACCCATTCCGGCAACCAAATTGATATAAAGCAATAATCCGACATTGCGGGTCCAGACAAGTTTCAGGGGGATCATTGCTTGTTGAAGCGGATACTTGGCTGCTGCCCAATGACCGGGCAGTAGAGCGTACTCCCAGAAAAGCAGGGCCACCATCAGAAGAACACCGATGACAAGAGGGGCGATGACTTTGACGTCCGACCAAGGATAGTTTGCTCCAGCCCATGTCAAGGCCAGGATGAAAAGACCCATACCGAAAAGAAAAAGGAATTGCCCTGCATAATCAATCGTCGCCAGCCTTGTTGTAAAAGTTTGTGTTTCTTCTGGAACACCATCTGATCGAGAAATAGTCTGCGGTCCAAGAAGTACCTTCCTCAATACAAAATGCGAGATTACTGCCCCGACCAGACCTATGGGTATATTTATAATGAAACACCACTTCCAAGAAACTTGCGTAAGGTAGCCTCCAATCACTGGCCCGATGCCATATCCGAGTCCACCTACGAACACAAAGGTGGTGTTGTTTTTTGCATTTTCCGCGAGAGATACTTTATCGGCTAGGATCACTCTCGTCAAGATCAAAATTCCGGAACATCCAATTCCTTGAATAGCTCTCCCGAGTAGGAGCACGGGGAAGGCCGTGACGGGTGAGCCAGAGCAGATAGCGCTGCCGATTACCATGAGAGCCGTAGCTGCTTGTAGAGGTATATATCGGCCGAATACATCGGCGTATTGACCCCATGCTGGAATGAAGGCCAGCGACGTAAGAGTGTATGCTGAGATGATCCAATTCAATTGGGATATTTGATCTGAACCATATTAGATGCTGGTCTTCATATTGGATTAAAGAGGGAGGTGCTTACGAAAATCCGAGGCAATGAAGGAGGCTGCACTGGCGATAATCGTGGTATCGAGTGAAGCACAAGTAAATGGCAGTACGAGCCCAATTACGATTCTCCAACGGTACCGTTTCGCGGCTTGCTGTTCTTCCCTGCAGAAGGGGCATGGAGTAGTGAGTTTGCTCGTATCCTTGGTCTCGGTGTTACTTGCTTGTTTTCGATATTGCAACTCAATCTCACTGGTCTCGTCTTGGATTGGGAAGTGGCCTCTGGTTGGAAAGGGTGGTTCATTTGAACGGGTTTCAAATCCAGTATCTGCCGCCATCATCTCGTGGATACATTTCTCGCGGACGACGCCTTTTTGCAGTCTCTGCTGGAAGTATTTGCGATAGAGGTATACGGCCATTAGGAAAGAGAGAACAGTTCAATTTTGCCAAACTTCCAAATCCGCTTGAGATTGAATAATACCGTAGAGTACCAGAGAGGCAATCGGTTTAAAGGAGAATGTCGAAGTTACTGATGAACTTGCGCAACTTACACAGCTATACTTATACTCCACCGACTCTCAAACACCCCATGTTATGTTCGAAGGTATCTAATCATAGCTTGAATGAAAAGGCATCTTGATTGAGGTGAGTAGTGCGAGAAACTCATCTCTAGGGACACAGCCGCTTCTTAAGAGACGTTTTGCATACTGTTAGAGTTACAGACCTTCAAAACTAATGAACTGCCATTGAAGCCGGGCGTCGAGCCCCAGATGATAACCCCAGATCCCTGGAACTGCCGCGTAATTGTGACGACTGGCCAAGTGGATTTGCCCGGTAGAGAAGGGCTGCCTCTCTAAAGAAACGCGTTCAATGTATATTCTAGCCAATAGACCGGGGTGATGCCTTTCTTGGGGTACATCAACTGCACTAAGACGTCCCTTCGCGATGCTCCCCCCTTTTTGGTTTAGCTGGCCTTGCAGATAGCGACCTTGCATCGTCACCACACCAATCCTAAGACAAATATAGCAATGATTTAAATTGATTGGGTATTATCATTTGCAACGTTAACTTTCTCTATTAGTAAATATAACAAACTTACTCCTGGTCACCGTTTTATTTAAGGACCAATTCCTGCTCTTGACAAAACTAACTACTTATAACGGGTCGGGTTCATTTGCCTTGGACCTGCCCTATAGGACCCTACCGCGCAGCTTAATAGAAATTAAAATAATTAAAATAAATAAATAAAGATTTTATGCTGTGCTTTGACCACTCAAAATATATATTTGCGGCCCCTAAATTAACGTCGCATTCGAGCGGGATTCACGTGACCACAACACTTGTCGCACCGAATCACAAGCACGCCGAGCCGCATAAACGTGCATTTCGAGATACTCGAGTCAGTATATAAAACCCGAATACCCTCCAAGTCCTCGAGATTTCGAAACTCCACTTGGCGGGAAACGACAAAATGGGCGTAGGTAAGCCGGTAATTTCGGGGCAGGATCCACATATAAGGGGGAGACTCCCCTCCAAAAGCATCAGCAGTAGTGTGATACAGCTCCCCACTCACCGCTCGCCGCACGATGGCCTTCGTTCTGAACAAACAGATCTTCAATCGCAGCCTGTATACTAAAGTCTCTGATATATGGCTCGCAGGCGTCAAAGCCGGCCCACAGGCTCCCCCCCAAAACTTGCTCGATCGATGGTTCGGTACCGGATCGAAGGAGGATGGAGCGAAGTTCGACGTCTTGTGCCGCTCTGAGTTCGAGTCTGCCGTCAAATCTATTGGCCCTCCGAAATACTCCTTTCCATATTCTACATCGTACGCCGACGAGGTCGCCCGAGCTGAATCCATTTCTGCCCCTTTGTTGCCGGAGACTACGTCTGGTCCCCCAGAGGAGAACCCTTCGAATGCCTTGAGCCTGGTGATCTTGATCGACCAGATCCCGCGAAACCTGTTCCGCAAGGAACAGAAGCTTGCCTACTGCCACTACGACCTCCTCTGCCGATCACTTCTCCGAACCATGTTGAAGAACGGAGTGAGGCCCGACCTCCATGAGAGCATTCGCTACTCCCTACCACACCGCATGTGGTTTTACCTACCTTTCATGCATTCTGAACATCTCGAAGACCACGTAACGTTTGAGGAGCTGTTTATGTCGATGTGGAAAGATGTGGAGAAGGACGCGAATGAAGGGACGGTCGGGTTTCTCCAAGCATTCTTGGACTATGAAAGAAAACATTCAGATATATTGAAACAATTTGGGAGATATGTCCACAGGAATGTTCATATTGGTCGAGAGATGACGGCTGAAGAGCAAGCTTATCTCGACGGAGGCGGTATGGTTTTTGGGACCGCCTCATAATTGAAGAGGCTATTATTGAGTCTAGGCATTTCATCGATTTTACTAGCGTTGAATATCTTTGTGTACTCTGAAATTCTAGCACTCGTGGAAAGATACAATTCCTAGATTAATTATAACAGAAGACTCTGCCCCCGTTGTCCAGCCTACATTTCAGATAATAGTCCTAGATAATTGAAATCTAAAAAAAGGCAACGAAATAAACAAAGTATTGATCTGGATCTTATCCTTCATTGTCTGACTTTGAATCCAAACAATGGTGAGCTGGGATTCTTTATCCCAAATAATACAGTCCTGGATGGAAATAAGTTGATAATATTATTGATTTACGAAAGCCCGCTGTTGGGACCTCTCGAAGGGTACAGAGACATGCGCTAAGCTAGGGATTTACATAGATAAAACCAATCAGAAAGCATTTTATGCATATTGAGTCTGACTAAAAAGTCTGTCGACTGTGCCCTTCAACGGCCAGTTGGGATGGACCGTCAGGAAATAATTTGATAGCACTGCGCAATGAACGAAACTAAGGACTCTTGTGGAACAGATGACGCAAGGCACCATGGTGCCACATTTGGAACAAATTCATTCAAAAGCTGAGCTCTAATACCAAGACTTAGATGTGTTCCCATACAGATACCCAGTCGGTTCCAACTCCAAGCGGATGAGTCTTTTCTGGTTTCCAGTGAGCAATCCTCTTCAAGGCGTCGCTATTGGCCTGTGCATCTTCTACCACCACAAAACTGTCTTCGTCATATGGGATCTTTTCCCCTGGTCGCTTCAAGTGCTCTAGATACGTCTCCTTTCGTACAGCCCATGGGGGTCCGCCGACTGCTGGACGATTATATGTCGGGAATTCAATGCAAAATAAGCGCCCTTCCGGCGACAGCAATTGCGACATTCGCAATGCCCACTCAGGACGCTTGTCCGGAGGCATTGCACATAGGAACTAAGATGAGAATCAGCTGACGTCTTCACAAATGAACGTGGCGTCAAAACCAGCAGAGACTCACAGTGTAGTCGTATATCACGTCAAAACGATCCGAAGCTTGGCCCTGCCATTCAGTCCCATAGAAGTCGCCGTGGATAAAATTCACAGCTCCCTTCCCCACATCTCGATTCTTAACCTGATACTCATCGGCTTGCCTCGTCTCCTTTTCCAGCTCCTCACAAGCTTTGATAGCCGTCTCGCTGACCTCCAGACCCCAAGCATCATACCCGAAACTCGCGAAGACGAGCACATCGTACCCTTTTCCACAGCCAGGCACCAACGCTCTCTTTCTTCTCTCCGTTCCGGACGAGTCTTTCATAACAGGCGACCCAAGGAGGTCTGTACGGTGGGACAGAGCATCGATCAGTGCTGGATGAGCACTTCCCTGGTCCCAAGGAATAAAATTCTCTGCCCATAAGGTATCCCATCTCGAACCATGCTGAGAGGAGTCGACAGAGAAGTGACTTACAAGGCGTTCTCGTCCGACCGTAGGCTTGTCAGCAAATATCGCGTCACACATGCTTTAGAAGTCTAAAAGGTCGTACAAAGTGTCGATCGGGTGTTGTTGGAGGTTCAGCAAAAGGACCCTTCCAATACTACGGAGCACCACACCCCACTCCCCCTTCCCTCTGGGGCAAAATATCCTGCTGGTGCTAAATGATTACCGCGCAGTTCTGCTGATTTGCGCAGATTTATTCGGCGCTTCCCATCTGATATTCTCGCCTAGGGAGCCTATTAGGTACATTATTTGCCCGTACCAGTCGAATTCAATCGGTGAGACGAACCCCAACGGGTAGCTAAAAGTTCTCAAAGTTCACCTGTAAAAGATCTTGTTGAAGTTGATGTATAGATTATTATAACTAAATCCATATAACACCTATAGTCTTACTGGATATGATCTTGCTCAGTACGTTTCTGCCAAAATCTAACTTCTAGATAGATAGAGGGAACTTGAAAATTCTGTTGAACTCTCAGATGTAGCGGTTGCATAAGGTTCAGAATCAGAAGGAAAAATAAGTAATATTAATCTATCTAGAGGTTAAAGTAGTCCAAGAATATAGGTCTATTTATATCCATATTCTTGCCCAGATGACTAATACCTAATCTTTTATATTCATTAATATGCTATCGATATTTCACCGATATTTATAGATTTAATTTTTATTAGCTAATCGTAATTAATTCTTAACATATTTCTTTGAATTCGATTGTGCTTAATGGATCTATATAATATTAGTAATTCTTATTTTTAATTGCTTAACAAATTTGGCATGCTTTATTGCCGTTAATAATTTTATTAATTTATTAGTTATTATTTTATTATTAATAATATATTATAAATTAATTGCTTTGTTTGCAATATGTTCGCATATAAAATAATACTTAACGTTTATATGCTTGGTTCGTTAATAAAATTTGGAATTTTTAGCTAAGCTTAAAAATTTTTAATTATTTTTATATAGCTTAATTAATTTAATATTAGCTTTAAAATATATTATTTGGTTTATAATTTGCTTTAGCCATAAAGCTTTTGAAATAGCCTTAGCCAGCGAATAATATTTCGCTTTAATAATTAATTATATTATTATAAATTATTGTTTTAACAAATATAAAATTATTTCTTTAATAAAAAAATAAATATTTCCAAAAATCGACTTTTTTATAGATTTATTTTTTACGAAATTTGCGTTATAATATTTATAAAATTTAATTATATTTGTTTGGTTTTTTTTTTAGCCCAATATTTTATTTTAAGCATTTTTATATCTTATAAATAATATAAAATTCGGTCGGCGGCTTTAATATATTAAGGTAACGAATTATTAAAAAATCGAAAAAATATTAATATTTTATATAATATATTAGGCCTAGTTTATATTGCAAAATATATAAATAAATCAATTTTCAATTTGTAAAGCTTAATATTTTTATTCGTAATTTTGTTTTTAAATAAAATTATAATTTTAATTATATTAGCAATTATTAAAATATTAGCAGGTTTGCAATTTTTTATATTATATCAAATAAAAATCTTATTAATATAAGCGTTCTGGCATAAAATAATAATATTTTATTTTTTATTTTTAATGATTTTTATTTTTAAAAAATATTTTGCTAATTTTAAATTTTTTATTTCGAAATTTTTAAAAAAATTTCTTTTAAGCTTTTTAATTTTGTTTCGATTTTTGCTTATTATTAATATATTATTTATATATATAACAATTATAAGTTTCGTTTTCGTATTAACGTAAACATATTAATTATTAATATAAGATTAATATTCTATTTTTTAAAATATAAATACTAATTTTTTTTGCTATAATTAAAATATTTATTTAAGTTTATATAAAACTTTTAGCAATTTGCATATTTATAAAAATATATTCTTAAGCATTTCTTTATTAATCTTTTAATTAAATAGCATTTTTATATATATATTTAAATTTGCATTTAAGTTTAAAAATATATTAATAATATTTATTTGTTTAATTTTTAGGTTAAATAATATTGCTATTATAATTGCAAGCTTTTATATAATATTTTTATATATTTCGGCATAAATTTAATTAAAATTTTTATTATATTTTTGCCTAAAACTTTTTAATTATTTATTTTGCTTTATATTTTAAAATATTGCTATTTTGGTTTTTTTTAATTTTTTAGCATTAGCTTTCCTAATAAAATCTTAATATTTGATAAATTGGATTTTTTTTTTTAATTACTAAATTTTTTTATAATTAAAAATTTGATATTTTTTTATTAATTATTTTTTTTNTATNTTATTTATTTTTTTAAAGTTGGCTTTTTTAACTATTTATATAAAGCGTCTTTATTTATTTTTATTTTTAATATAACTTTTTTTATTATATTATAATTTCAAATAGCACGCTTGCTTATATTTATTTTTATAAAAATATATTTAATAATAATTTNNNTTTTTTTTTTAAAATTTTTAGGAAGCTTTTTAAAAAATTTAAAATTCCTATCTAAAAAATTTAATTTTTTTTTATTAATTAAATTTTGGAAAAATTAATAAAATTAATTAAGAAATTTTCGAAATTTAATATTTTTTTAGGCGGCTAATTTAAAAAATATCTTTAAAAACGTTTTAGTTTTTTTAAAAGATTTTATATTTTATTAAATATATTTAGTTTTTATTTTCTAATAGAAGCTAGCCTTATTATATAGGTCCGCAATATAAGCAGGGAACAATTAAACAAATCTTGCATAAAGCTTATTCATATATCGAAAAATTTTTTCACGTTTAATTTTTTTAATAAATCTATAATTTGCTACAAAAAAATTTTAATTTTTCAAAAATGCCGAAACGTTCTTTTTATTAAAATAAAAAATTCTTTTATTAATAGAAAAAAAGATTGCATAAATTACAGCTATTTAAGATTATTTTTCTATTAATATTTTAATTAATAAATTATAGCTGCCGAATTCCAATATTTTTTTTTTTAAATTGCTTTTTTAAATTCTTAAAATTTAAGCTATTTTTAAAAATATTATAATTAAATATTAAATAAATTAATAAAATTTTTAAAGAAATATTTACTAAGCTGGATTTTTTTAATAAATATGCTAAAAATGCTAAAATGTTTCGATATAAAATCTTAATTGCAAATCCTAATAATAATAAATTTTTTAAATATTTGCGCTTAAAAAGCATTAATAATTAATTTATTGCTTGCTTTTCTTTTTATTCTTTTCTTAATATATATCTTAATATAATCTTTCGTTGCCGTAAATATTGGAACAAAAATTTTAATTTTTTTTTAATTTTTTATTTTAATATTTTAAATATTAATATTAATTTTCGTTCGCTTAAAAAAAAGATCTTTTCCGTTTTTCGGGGTACTAGCGCATTTTATTTATAAAATCCCAATAAATAAAACGGCACGGCAAGCTAAAATCAATAACTCCAAATTTATTATTAAAATTAGCAAAATTAAAATTAGAATTCCAAAAATTTTTTTTTTAAAAATTAATAATATTAAAATAAGGGCCTTATTAATTCTTTTTTTCTTTTTAATTAATAATAAAAAAGCCAAAATTTTGTTAAGCTTTCTTTTAATATTATTTTATCCTGCCGACTTCGATTATAATTTTTTTTTAATATTTATTTTTTAAATTTTTTTTTAAATTTAAAAATTTTTAAATTTTNATTTTGTTAATATATTAATTGCTTATCGTTTTTTTATTTTTATATTCGCCATTTTGAAAGCTATTGCTAACTCCAAGCTCGTATTAAAACTTAGCTTAATTTTTTAAATTTATTAACACGCGTTTAGGCATATTATTTATTTTATTTTTTTTTTTTTTTGCTAATTTATGCAATTTATTATTTTTTTGGCAACGTTGCCCTTAATCCAATATATATAATTAATATAATATATTTTTAAATTTTATATGCTTTTTTTTTTGTTTTTTGAATTGCTATTATTTAATAATAGTTTTTTTTATAAATATTTTTTTTGCTTTAGCTATTTAATTACAAAAAAAAAAATTAATTAGCAAAATATTTGAATATTTTGCATAAATTATTAAAAAATAATATGAAACAGGAAATGCTTTCTTATATTGGCGGTAGGTTTTAGGGCTGGGTATGGTAAAACTAAGAGCTGCGATTCGAAACCTAAAATAATTTTTAATAATTAAGTTTAAAAATAGTTATTAAAATATATAAATAAGATTATTTCTAATATTGATTCTATTAATTTATTATTATAACTAGATATTTAATTCTGTTGGCATGGTTCTTTATTTTTTCTTTATATATTTATATTTATATTTTTTTAAAAAAAGCTTTTTCTTTCTAAATATAAACATTAAAGTAAAAACCCTTGTAATATTCCAATCTTATCTAATTTCGCTTATAATAAGGCAAGGGGCAATTCCCCTGCCACAATAGTGCCTTTTGGGCTTATTAATGTCTCGGCTATGTTTCAGGCCTATATTAATTAAGTATTAATAAAACTAATTAATATTATATATATAGTTTATTTAAATAATATTTTAATTTATATAATAAAAAAAAAAATTACGAAATCGCTATTAAAAAGATTATAAAGCGGCTTTGTACTTATAAGCTATATATTAATCTTAAAAAATATATATTTAGAATAAATATAATAATATTTTTAAGATTTATTATTAATTTAAAAAAAATTAAAATAAAAGCGAAGTATATATAAACAATAAGCAAATAGCTTAAGCCTAAAATAATTAAAAATATTTAAATATTTTTAATTATTTATAAAATTTTATAAGCGCTTTATTAAAAAGTATTCACGGCATACTACCAGCCTTACAAATATATTGAAAATATTGGGCAAAAAGCCTTCCGAATTTTTTTTTAAATTTATAAAATAATATAAAAATAAAATTTAAAAAAAATAAAAAGNCCGGTTTGCAATATATTAATATTAAAATATTTTAAAGTAGATTTATTTATTATAATTAAAATAAATATATTATAATTTAATATTAATTTATAAAATTTAATATATTAATTAAAATATTTAATTATATTTTATAATATTCGATACTTAATATTAATATATATATTGGATTTTTCAATATTAATATTATATATCGGATTTTTTAATATCGATATATGCCAAAACTTAGCTAATATAATCCAACTATTATCTAATTTAAGATTAGCTAATACTCGGCTAATAATGCACAGGCCACTCAAATATCGAATCGCAGGCCCGCGCTTTTAAGCTGAACCTCGATATGTCGGATCTAATAATAATCTTAATTTTTAATTAAATTGCTAATTTAGCTTTAATAAATATATATAATTAGCTCTATTTTCAAGCTTAATATTGCTTTTTAAATTAAATAATTAAATATTTAAAAAAAAGCTTTCGAATGCTGGAGCCTGGCTGGGTTAAGAGTATGGAAAAGAGAACTAAAATAATTAAATTAGGTTTAATAATTAATTTAGCGGGTTAGATAACATTATTCAATTAAATTAGGCCCTAAAATTCTAAGAATTAATATTGCCTTATAATATAAAAAATATAATCTATAATTATACAATAAATTATTAAAAAAAAATTTTATTAAAAAATTTTTTTTGGAAAAGAAGTTATAATAATAATTTTGTCAAATAATTAATACTTTTATAATTTAGAAATATATAATTATTGCTATGCTTTATATTTAGCAGGCAGTATTGCAAATTTTATTTATTTATTAGCTATTTAATTCTAATTGCTAATATTAATATTTAATTATTTTATCTTAATTTTAAATAATTAAATAATATAATTATAAAAAATATCGCTGTTAAGCATTAATTTTTTTTTGCTTTGTAATATTTGCTGGTAATGCCATTATAATTATAAAATTTATAAAAATTTAAATCTAAATAAAAAAGAAAAACTTTAAATATTATATAAATTATTTTAATTATTAGGTTTTATAACATTCGACATTTACTAAAATTATTCGATATATCTTGCGATATTTAACAAAATATTAAATTATATAATATTCAATAATATATTAAGATCAGCCAATATTAGCTAATTATTATTTAATTTTTAATTAGTTAACTTTCGGCTAATTATACATAAATTATATAATATTGGATTCTTTGGCCAGCTCTCTAACCCGAAGCCCAAACTGGCGGATCTAATATTTAATTTATTAGCCTGCTATGCCGTATTTTTTACAAATTGCTTATAGCTATAACCCGGCTTATTATTTTGCTATTTTTTATATTATCAAAAATTAATATTATTAAATAAATTAATTTAAANATATATANAAAAAAAAAAAAAAAAATTTTATTAGTATAGCCGGGCAATTTTAGCAGCGGCCTCGCTTATTTCTTGGTTAAAACGCTTTTTTTGCAAAAATAATAAAATTTATTTATTTTTATAAAAAATTTTGCTATTCCAAAAATTGGCGACGATAAAAGCATTGCAATCGCCAAAATAGGTATAAATATATTTTAAACAATAACTTAATTGTTCGAAATCCAAAATATATTTTTGTTTTTCGATATTGTAATATAAATAAAAAATTATTTTCGAATTAGAATTTTCGATATTAACGGCAAAAATAAAACTTTTTAATTTCTTTTATTAAAAATTAATATTATAATTTTTTTATTTTTTTAATTTTTCGGCGAATATAATAAAAAAAAAATAAAAAAAAAATAAAAATTATTTAATAATCTTAAAAAATATTTAAGCATATAAAACCACGCTAGCCAAAAGGAAAATAACATTATAATATAAAAATCACAGGAATAATTACGTAAAAATTAATTTGCTGATCACAGAACAAAATTATAAAAAAATTAATAAAAAAAAAAAAGTTATATAACTAGGACCTAAAACCTAAGAAACCTAGGACCTAAAACCTGAAAAATCTAGAAACCTGGAACCTAGGGAACCTAAAACCTGGGATTTGCGGGACCTAGGGGGCAGCGAGGATTTTATATAAAAAATAAATTTTTTTTATTTAAATAAAAATTTTGTGCTTAATTTATTTATTTAATATTTTTTATTAATAATAACAACTATAATAACTTAATTTTTGTTACCTATAATTTATAATACTCTTAACGCCTAACATAACTTTATATTTATACCCCGAAAATTTTATAAAAAAGTACTTAGTACAGGAGATACGCGGTATGTTACAATTAAGCTCTATATTTTACAAGTATTAGGAACCCTAATATAAGAATTCAACATTTAGGAAACTGCCCTGCTGTCTTGTCGTTGCATAAATTGGCAAACTCCCGATATGTTTTTGGTAACGTTACAATTCCTATATTTTTGATAAAAATAAATAATATTTATGTGATTCAGCTTTTGTTTTTCTGGATATACAAAAAGCGCGGCTTTAATTCGTACTTTTTTTTTGCAATAAGTTATAATTAGAGTATTTTTTCCTTTTGTATAAGCTTTATAAAACTTTTTTTAATAAAAGTATATTTATTATAATTGGGTTAATATTCGCAAATTATTAAGTTTTGTTCCAAAACAAAATAAGAAAATTTACGTTTTCTAACTATAAATATTTTAAAATAATTTAAAAAAATAAATTATTTATAGCAATAAACAAATGCTTATTAACTTTGATTAATTATTAAATATTTATAATTTTAATCTTGGCTGCAAATATTTTATAAATTTTAATATATTTTCGCTTTATATTTTTAATAAAATTAACATAAAAATTATGTTTTTAAAGCCTGTATTTTTTAGCTAGGTTTTAATCAATTATATTTTTTATAGCTCTGTAATTTACCAAGGCTTACTTAGTTTTTTATTTGATACAAATATATATTTTAATTAATATAATAAATTATGTTTGCTTTTTCCAATTTTGGCCTAATGTTAACAAAGCGATTACATTATAACTTTATTTTTTTTTTGCTATTATTTTTAAGAATAAGCATTGATATAATAATCTTGTTGGCCGCAAACGTAATATACGATAACATTACAATTTATAAGCTAATATTTATTATTATTGCACTTAAAATATAATTTTTTTTAAGCTTTTTTTTTGTACAAAATTGGCAAGCGTTTGCTTTAATAATAATGTTGCATTAATTCTTATGCCTAGTTTTATAATTGTAGGCGTAGCGATAATTAATTATTTAAATAACAAATTAAAAAATTGGATTAATATTGTATGCCTAAGTTATTGCTATGCTTATATTTAATTAATAAAAATATTTTGCTTTTTTTTTATCGGCATGCTTTTGCTTTAATATTGCTTTATTTCCAGCTTTTTTATTTGCTCTAATTTTAGCATTTATTTCTTTATTAAATTTTGTATTATTTTCCTGCTTTTGGCAATACTAAATTAACTCGCTGCGGGTATGGAACGGCTTACTTTTTTGGTTAACAAATATTCGCAGTTCTAGGCATAGCTTAAAAATTAAAATTATAATTAATTTTTTTTTAATTTTTTGGGGCAAATTCATTTTTAAGCTATTTAGGTACGTAATAAAACTTTGTATTAATTGGCTCTTCTTTTGTTTTGCTTCCTGATATATAGCGAAAGCGCTTATAGATCGATTTATTAGGTTCGCAATTTTATTTAATAAAAATTTAAAATTTTTTTTATTATTTATTTTTTTTTTTTGGCTTTTTTTTTGCAGGCTCGCATTTATGCTGTTTTGGGTGCGCTTTCGAAATAATTATTTTTATACTTAACCTGGTTCTTTTTATCGATTTATTTTATAATATCAAATCAGATTTTTAAATTAAAGCAAAAGATTTAATATTTAAGCATAAATTTTTTATTATATTTAATAAATAAAAAGCTTACTTTATATAGATTTTTTGTTTTATATATAAGCAGTTTTTGTTTCTGCTTTAATATTTTTATAAAATTTTCTAGCTTATTTTCGCTTAATTTTTTGTTTCTAATTGCAGCACGATAGGAGTAATTTGTATCACGGCTTTTTCTGGCCATTTTTCGGCCCTTGAGCTTTTTTTTAATAATTTTTTTTAAATTATTAATTTTTTTTATTATTTTTCTCTATTTTATATTTATTTGTTTTTGCATTTATTATAGCTGCTCCTTCGTAGATTTTTTGGCATTTAGCTATTTTTTTTTATATTAATGTTAGAACTTTCAATTATCGAAATTATAATATTAATAAATTATTATTTTTTCTTTGTTTTTTCTTATTATTATTTTTATTATCGTTCTCGCTTATTGCTTAAGAAATATTTTTTAAGATAGCAATAAAAGCTTATGTTGCAATTGGCTATAACCAGCGGTATTTATTTGCTATAGCCCCAATTTATTTTTCGATTATTTTTAAAGCTTTTATTGCGATTTTTCTGCTTTTTTTTTATTGTAAGAATTTTCCTACGAGGTTTTCCAGCCATTTTTCGATATAGTTCCGATATCGCTGCGTAGTTTTAATGATTTGTTTTCTTTAAAAAAATTAAAGCTTTTAAAATATAAAAATTAATAAAATAAAATAAAAAAGCTATAATAAATATATTTCTAAAACAAAACTAAAAGCTAAGAAATTTTTTTAGAAACCCTACGATCTTATATTATTCCTTTTCTTAAATCCATATATTATTATATCAGTTATATTATTTAAAAATACTTATGTTCGCGAACCCTGTGACAATCTTGTGAACTTTTTGCTTTTTAACAAAAAACTTTGTATTAATTGATTCTCTTTTTGCCTTGCTTTTTAATATGCAGCGAAAGCGCTCATAAACCAATTTATTAGGTTCGCAATCTCGTTTAATAAAAATTTGAAAAATTTCTTTATTTATTTTTTTTTTTAGCTTTTTTTTTTAGGCTTATATTTATGTTGTTTTGGGTATGTTTTTGAAATAATGACTTTTATATTTGATTTGGTTTTTTTTTATCGATTTTTTTTTATGATACCGAATCGGGTTTTTAGGTTAAAGCAAAAGATTTAATATTTAAGCATAAATTAATGCTTGTGATATTTTTTGCATCAAAAATATTAAAAAATTATTAAAGCATTTTCGCTGGAAATGCTAATTTCGATTGATATTTTTAGCAAATCGTTGCTATTTTTATTATGCTAAGAATAGAGCGTATAATTCGGTAAAATTTTATTAATAAATTATTAAAATATTTATTAATTTTTATAAAAATTTTTCCGAATTATATAAAAAAGCTAATTATATTATATATATAACATTAAAATATAATATTAATTGTTATAAATTTTTAATTTGTTTTTGTATAGCTTATATTGCTTTCGATTTTGCTTTTAAAAATTTAAATTATAATAAAAAAAAAATTTATAATAAAATTTAAATAAATTAATATTTAATTAAAAATTCGTTAATATATCGCTAACTTGGCGATAGAAATTAATTTTGGATTTTTGTTTAAAATGCTATTGCTAATAGCACTAATTTTATTTTAAGCAATTTGTAGAAATTAAAGAAAGCTATAAAGAATTAAATTAAAACTTTTAAAATAAAGTTAATTAAACTTAAAAATTAAATAAAATAATTTTTTTTAAATATTTAATAAAATTAAAAAGTTTTAATTTATAATTTTTGTTATATAAATATGATAAATTAATTAAAGCTTTGTTAAACTTTTGGTAATAAATCGTTAACTAATATTTTCTAGGTTAATAATATTAATTTTTTTATTTGGAATTTTAAAAGTTTTTTTTTTTAAAAAATATTATAATTTTTTATTATTTTAATAATAATGCTATAGATAAGTTCCAAGTTAAATTGCATCAAAATATAATTTTTAAAAATATTTTTAAGAATTAGCAACCTAAGCTTTTGATAATAAAGTAATAAAAATAGGGATAATAGAGCCGGCTGGGATGAATTTTGATATAAAGCTATTAATGCTCGTAATACCTAATAATTAGATTAATTATTTGGGAGCCAATAATTAATAATTTGTTAAAAATAAAATTTATAATTTTTTATTTTAAAAAGTTAATTTTATTTTAATTTTTTTGCTTTTTCTTAGTTTTATTTATAATTATTTTTTTATTAAGGTTATTTTTATCGAATTTCTTAATTAATTATTTGCATTTATCTAGGTAATTAATTGTTAACCATTTGTTATCGGCTAATATATATTTAATTTATGAAATTAATTATTATTTTTTTGGTTTTTTTTAGTTTTCCTAACAAATATTTGCTTTATTTTATATTTTTTTATTATTTTTTACTAGATCAGATTAATATATTATTAATAAATTACTTTTTTTTTCAATAATATAATTTTAATAATAATATATAAAAAACATTATAAAGTTTATTATATTTAAGTAATAATGATAAAATAATAATTTTTGACACCGGAGCTCGATGTTTTGTACGAAGCCTTGGATAAGAAAAAAAAAAATTAGGTTTATATATCAGGTGCTTTGTATAAACGTTTTAAACTTTACTTAAAGGCCGAGCATATAATTAGGAATATGCGAAATCGAAATCCAAGTTTTGTACAAGATTTCGATTAGGCATATATATATTATATAAATAATTTTACAAAAAAAAAAATAATTTAATTTAAGTATAGCTAACTAATTTATATTATAATTAATAAATATATGCTATAAATTAATGTTTATTAGCTCTTTGTACAAAGATTATTTATTATATTTTATTTATTTTATTATTAATAATAATATTAGCAAATATTGCAATAAGCATTAGCAAATATCTTGGATTTAATATAAATATAATGCTAACGAATATTATTAATACTAATTAATAATTAATTAATTGCTGGTTTCTTATTATAAAACAATTAAAACCGAATTATATATAGGCCGGAAAAGCGATTATATATTTGCTTATTTTTTTTCTTTTATACAAAAATAATTTTATTATAATTAAACAAATTTTTCTTTGATCCAATGTTATAAGCAAAAAATTTAAATTTTACTAACATAGCAATATATATCGATAAGCATATTATTATTTATATTACATTAAGCCTCGTACGATGAAAAAATATTATATAAATAAATTTTTTATTATAAAAAAAAATTTTATAAATACTTTAAAAAATAAATAATCAAACTTTGAAATCTTGCTTATTATTCTTTTTTTAAAAAGCTTCGTACGTATTTATTAATTTACAAAATATAAGTATAATACCAAGCTGAAAATATATTGTACGCAAAAATTGCTTAAAAATTATTAAAAAAAACAAAGCGATATATTTAAATCTTGGGCGAAATTAAAAAAATTTAAAATTAAAATTTAAATTTATATTTTCGAATTTCTTAATTATAATTCGAATTTTAATATTTAATAATATTAATCGAGGATTGTACGAACTATTTTTATAATTTTATATTTATTTCAAATATTATAATATTTAAATTTCCAATTTAATTTTTTTTGCTAATTAGATAATCGATATAACCGTACGAACAATTTTCGGCATTTTTATACCTGGTTATAATATATCTTACCTAATAATTCTTAGCTGAGCATTAGGCCGAAAATTTTAAAGCTTTAAGCGATTTGCTTAAAATTTATAATTATGATAACAAAAAGTACAAAAGTAAATAATACAATATTTTAAATATTAAGCTTATAATATTTTATAATTATTGTTTTAAAATTGGGCTCCCAAAAAAGCTATATTATATAATGTTTTCAATTATTTTTAAAAAGCGAGCCGCCGAATTTTATTATAATAAAATTGCGGAGAAATTATATAAATTTTTTAAAATAATAAAAATAATTAAGGCATATTTCGAAACCAAGAAAAATTAATAAAAATACCTAATCAAATAGCAAAAAATAACATTAAGCCGAACAATTTAGGAAAACCTAAATAAATTTAAATTAAAATGCTTAAAAATTATATTTAATAAGCTTCGTACGACTTAATATAAATTAAGCGACGAATATTAATATAAGTATAATTTTTAAAATTAAGTTTTTAATATTTATTAAAATATCAAGAAATATAATTTAGCTTTATATAAGCCCGCAGCAATTTTCGAGAAATTATATACCGACCTGCGATTAGCTATTAGAACAGCTGTACAAACCAAAAAAAAATCAATTTATATTTAGAAATTAGTTAATTTTGGATCGACCAAACCTATAAAAAATAAAAATAAAAATTTTTATTTAAGAAAATCAAAGATTTTAATTTAAAAAAATTAAAAAAAACAAATGTTTTTTTTTATTTAAATAATTATTTGTATGTTTTTGCGAAAAAATATTATGTTTGTAACGAAATAAAATATTGGTTCAGCAAGCATACTAAGAAAGAACGAAACAAAGCTTACAAATGTTTTAAAAATTAATTTATTATTAAGGCAAATATTAACAAAAATTACCTTGTTTAGTTTTTGGCGAATTATGATTTCGAGTCCGGCTCCGAAATACTAAGCAACGCCTCGTACGAAAAACCTATTAAAACAAGTTATAAACAATTTATTTTAATATTAGAAAGCAATAAACTTCTGTACAAAAAGCAATATTTAACCAAAATAAAAAAAATTAATAAATTTAAAGCCTTAGCTATGCTAGCTAATTAAAGCGTAAAGCATATTATAATTAAATAAAATATATTTTGGCAAGATATATAAACAAAAGCTAATATTTTTTTATTTAAAAATTGCTATTTCTTAAACGAATTTCAAAATATAATGCTTAATAACAAAGCATTCGATATTTTTACGATCGAAAAATCTTAATTTCTAATTTTGAAAAAGCTAGATTTATTTATTATTTTGGATTATATGATATCGAAAAATTATAAGATTTGATTTAAGAAAAAAATAGCTAATTTATTAAAAATAATTATTATATAAACTTTAATAAAACCTATTATTTTTTATATTATTATTATTAATATTTTATGTTTAATATATATTTAGGATATAAATAAGCTTAAAATTAAGCTTAATAATTTTATAAATATTTTAATTTAAAAAAAGATTATTATATTAATTGTACAAAAATAAAAATATTTTTAAATATTGCTAAATTAAAAAAAAAAGCTATTACTTATAATTATTTAACCGAACCAAAATTATGCTAATTATATAAGCGGTTTGAATATTCATCAATATAACATTTTTTTAAATTGCTCAAGTAGGCAAAATATAATAATATTAATATTTATATAATAAATTATTTAATTAAATTTTGCAAGCAATATTAGTTGCATATTAAAACATCAAAACAATTTAAACTTATTTTAAAAAATAATATTATTTTTAATTTTATAATTATTACTAATATAATATATTTTGACAGCAAGCTAATATTATATATTATTGATAAAGTTATAGCATTTAATATTATATGTTTTTTTAAAAATATATTTATTAAAGCAATATAAAATATATTTTATATATACTAAAAATTATTTAAAATTATTCAATTATATTATTTATAATATTGAAACCAATTTTGTATTAATAAAATTTAAATAAAATGTTTATATAATATTTTATAAAATTAAAAAATGCCAATTAAAGCATATAATAATATTAACAAAATCAAGTGATATTATATATTATTTCGGCGTTCGTACAAAATTTTGAAGGCAAAACTATATAATTAAAACTTAATAATAAGATTATTTTGCAGATAGCGATTAAAGCAATAAATAATATTGCAAAACTTGTTGGATTACTAATATGATTAAGTATTATAATTAGTAATTATATAAGTGGCAAAGTAACAAAGTGGCAAAGTGGCAATATTACTAATATAAGATTTCTAAGCAATAAAAAGTACTGGAAGGCTATATTATTAATACTGCTTTATAAGCCATGGAAAGCCCTAGAAGCTTTTATTTTATTATATATAAAGAGTTATGGGTTAGCTATATGCCCTTAAGTCAAGTCAAAATCAATCTTTAATTCGAACTCTTATTATTAAGCTTATTAAGCAATTCCCATATTATAGACCATTCCAAAATCACCTACAAAACTTAATAAATTAATTTTATTTTTATTAATTTTTAAGATATATTTTTATATAATCAATAATAATTTATTATTAACTTTAATAATAGCCAAAGCAAAAGCGGTTCGTACAATAACAAAAAAGCTTTAAAAACTATATGCTAAACAATTTATTAAAAATATTTTAAATAATAAAAACAAATTAAATATAACCAAAACCATTATTTTTTCGCTATAATTAAATGTTTGGATATAGCGAAAAAAAAGCAATTAAATTAGGCCATTTAAGCTACTATTTATAAACAATAAAATTTGTATTATATAAATCTTATCCAAATTTACCAATTTTTAATTTATAATAATTAAGCTGTTCTATAAAAAAAAAAATTAAAATATTTGTTGGAAATATGAGGGGCTCAGCAGGGGTTGAACTTTATATATTATTATATGAGCTTAACTTTAACTATTTGATTAGTTCCAGAACCTTTGTTCTTGAAAGTTTTAAGCTTAAGATTTTTTATCGAAATAAATCGAAGCTTTTAGCATACAATAAACTAATCCATATCTAATATATTACCTAATTTATATTAATTTTTTAATATTTTCCTATAGGGCAGATCCCAATTCTTTAAAAAATTTTGCCTTAAAAGCTTGAATTTTAGGTTATATAAATTTAAAAATTTTTAAGCTTATATAATCCTTTCTTTTTATTTATATAAAAACTAAAAGCTTTTTTGCTTTTTTTTTTTTTAAGTTTTAAGATTTGTTTTTTGGTTTTTTAATTAAATTTATTTAATTTTTAAATTTTTTGAACGCTATTTATTCGAGCGGCTTGGTTAGGCTATTTGTAATTATTTTTATTATTAAAATATAATTAATTTTTAAAAATTTTTATTTTACCAAATTATAAATAAAATAATATGCAATATTTATATGCTTGGATCGCTTATTAAAATATGCATTTTTAATTAAAGCAATAGCTTTTTAATTATTTTCCAATATTTAAATTAGTTTATTTTAAAATATTAATTTATATGCTGCAGCAAAAACATTGCAATATTATTATTATAAAATTATTTTATAATTGCTTTTTTGCAAATATTAAAAGCGCGACAAAATTATTAATTTAATTTAAAGGCATTTTATTTAAAAAGCTTACGCGATAAAATAATATAAATATATTGCATTATATTTTTTTTTTTTTTTTTTTTTATNAAGTAAACCAAATATAATTAGCCGTTAAGCTATACGTTCTTCCTAGTTGCTGGTTCAGCCGTTAGGCTATTGACCAATATTCCCCACTGCTGTACTATATCGTATTGGGGTTTTTTCAGACCCAATGTGATCGATCGACCTCTCAGCCACGACTACGGTATTTTAAGCTAGTTAAGCTATTACCTTAACTACTACCTAACCGATATATTTATTGTCCTCTTAAAGCGAAACATTTTTTATTTTTTTTTTTTTTTATTTCTTTCATAATATAAGGCATTTTATTATTCCTTACTTTAAGGCAGCCAAAATATATATTATTCACCTGTACACCACTTCTAATTAAATTAATGTATTGTTACATAACATTGTATTAAATTAGGCGTTCGATTAGCATGTGTCAAGCATTAGGACAGCGTTCAATCAGAGCCACCATCAAACTCAAATAATAAATATAGTATACATATACATATACATACCAGACATGCTGCGTGATAGGGGGCGCTGACCCAGGAGCATCACCAGAACAGCTCATCCCTCACCTATCTTTCATTCATTCCCTGCGCTCATCCCTCACTCATCCCTCATTCATACCCTGCGCAATCCACCCGCCAGCATGCCTCCCAGCCCGTCGCATCTTTTGCATAACTACTTAGATAACATTCTTTCTCCTCCTCCTCCCCCATTTCCTGTCCAGTCCTGCACTGCACTGTCCAACCCCCCCCCCCCCCCGAGATTTATTGCGGGCACGCCGACGTTATTTTGGGTTTCAGGATCACGGCAGGCGTGTGCAGTTGGGAGCGAACCAACATAATAATATCACCCACGCTGAGGGATTGGCGTCAGCCCAAATCGAGGAGTTTGCATCACATCACCAACAAGCACGGTCAGTATATGCGCAAAGGTGGAGCGTCGAAGAGGGTAGAGAATCCTGAGGCGGGGAGTTGAAACGACACGAGCCTGGGGGGGGTGCGCATCCTTGGTGGTTGTGATTGTAGTTGGTGCTTGTGGCTGTGGCTGTGGCTGTGGCTGTGGCTGTAGTTGTGGTGGTGGTTGTGCTTGTAGTGCTTGGTGGTGCTGGTGCTGGTGCTGGTGCTGGTTGTGTTGTCGGGGGCCCCTGGAGATCAACTTACTTACAGTTACTGACTTACTTACTTACAGTGGAGTCAGGGAGTCGGAGTCAGGTAGCCCGGGAACCCGTCAGCCCGTCACCCGCCTGCCGTCCCCCCCGGGGTCCAGGGCCTCTAGGCAAGCAGTCGCTGGCGCCCTCCCTAGAGCGCCACTATTACGTGCGCATCCTCACCCCTCATCCAGCCCCTCCTCCCTCATCCCTCCTCCCTCTCCCTACTACTTACTATACTTTACTTTTTACTCCCTGCTCCCTGGCGGGCTTCAGTATTGGTTGGCCCTCGCCGCCACACCCCCCGGATCGCCCCCGACGGCCGCGCATTCTCCACGCGCCCGTGATTGGTGGGCGCCAGGCTCAGGCTCTGGCTCTGGAAGACTGGCACTGGAAGACTGGCCCTGCCTCCTGTCTGCCTCTGCCTCTGCCTCCCCCTCCCCCTCCCCCCCGCCAGCAGCCGCCGAGTTGTCTTGACTGCACTTCCTCGCAGTGCGCCAGCCCCTGGACGGCACTCACCCGTCCCGTGGCCCCTCCACCGCCAACCATCTGCCTCCCTGCGTGGACTCTCCTTACTGTCCTGCGCGCCCCGGGACGCTCTGGGCCACGCAAGGCCGCCTCCAGCGCCCAGGGACAGCGAGGTGTGACTCCAGCCATACAATCCACAGGACCGATCGAGAATCGAGAACCAGGGAGGGCGTCCTCATTCCTCTCCCTCCCGAGCCAATCCCTCCCCCCTTGTCCCCTTCCCTCCCCCCCCCTTCCTGCATTGGGGCTGGACTCAGACTTCCTTATAATCTCCCACGCTGCCCCAGCACGAGCAGAGACAAAGACGAAGACGAAGACGAAGACGAAGACGAAGAAGAAGAAGAAGAAGAAGAAGAAGAAGAACTTCCTCTTCCCTCGTCCGCCTCCCCCCCATCCTAGCCGCGCCTCGTCGACCCTTCCGAACTGGCTTCGAGAGTCTCGTCGACCAACCGCATCCCCATCCCCATCCCCGACACAGGAGAGCTCGCTTCCATCCCCATCACCGCCAGGGGCACCGCTCCCCCTCCCGACGCACATCATCCACCGGCCGGTCCACCGCCCGCACACAACGAAACACCACACCACACCACTCAACACCACTCAACTTAACTCAACCCAACTCAACCCAACCAAGCCAAACCACACCAAACAAACCCAAACAAACCCAAACAAACTAACTCACCCACTTGGCTTGACTCTTTTTGCAGGGCCAATCACCTGTGTTATTTCGGGAATCGTGGCCACACCTGGAACTTCGTAAATCTCCAAGTAGATAGCAGTCATACCTCTTACTCTCTTCCTCCCCCTGGCCCCTTCGGTCCGCTCCCCTGACCCAAGCGACCTTTGTCGAACTCGCGTTTGCCCGTCCACTCACCACTCACCACTCACCACTCACCACCGTCCACCCACCATCCACCACTCACCATCACCTCCTCCTGTCGGTCCAGCCGCCGACAGAGCGTCATCCTGCCCCCCTCCCCCTGTCGCAAGTCGCTTTTAAAAGAGTCAGCGAAATCCGCATCGCCATCCCTCGCGGCCTCGCCTCTTCCTCTTCCTCTTCCTCAGCCGCCCACTTTTATACATACCTGCAGGGTCCGCTGTTCTTCTTCTTCTCCTCCTCCTCCCCCCCTCTTCCCTCCTCGCCCGCCGCGCTCTTTAAGCACACATCTGCTGGTCGGATATCGTCTCCATCCTCCCATCTCCTTCTTTACGTCCTGGGCATCTGCGTGTGTGTGTGTGTGTGTGCATCTGCATCTGCATCTGCATCTGTTGGATCTTGTTGGTTGCGTTGCTGTGCTTTACTTTGCTTTGCCTTCACATTCACTCATCTCACTCACTTCAACAACTCACTTCACGTCTGACGGCGCTCGTCAATCAATACCTTCGCTTTTACTATTGTGCTTGCTCCGCCTTCCCATTCACATCAGCCTTCCGGGGCGCCTCGCCGACAAGAGACCTCGGCCACAATACCTTCGAGAACAATAGCGCAACAACCCACTACATTCCACAATAGCAACAATAGGAACAATAGCTTTTTCCCAGCATCATAATACGATCCCCGACATATATCTACCCCCCTTCCCCCCCCCCTGCGCTTCCGTGTGGTTTTGATTTCGCATCCTCCCATCTCACACGCACGCCCAACCCGACCCGACCCCGACACCCCTTCCCCACATCTCATCCAGCATGACGTCCATCTCCCGCGCCTTGAACGAGGCCGCCCTCGAGCAGTTCATCTACACGCCCGTCACCCCGCAGATGGTGAGCTATCTTGCCGCCAGAGCGTCCGACGTCATCCAGTGCGAACCTCCCG
>NCSK02000276.1:0-37155 GCA_002276475.2 Chlorociboria aeruginascens | reverse complement strand
AAAGAAACAAAGAAAGAAAGAAAGAAAGAAAGAAAGAAAAAAAGGAGTTAATAATTCGGATGGCAGGTTTGGGTGGATTGGGGATAAGAAATAAAGGATCTTAGGAAGTTAATTTGGCATGTAGAACCAATTGAGTTACCTATTTAACTCTTTTGTTATGTGAAGTTTTTTGGCATATTTCTAAGTTCTGATTTCTGTTCAAGAAAAGAAGAATAAGACACCTGATTGGGGATTGAACTCAGAGTAGGTACTTTAGAAGGAGTAAAAGTATCACATCAGTCGAGTAAAGGGGCAAGAAGTCCTCCCAAATACGAGTTTGAAGCAAGTAATTTCAATATGTACAGCTAATGCTCTGCGATCGCCTGATCACTTAACCCCTACCCACCTACTCCTGAATACATGACCCCATTTCCTCAAACCATTGTTCCTCTACTTCGAAGTATCAACGACATATCGCCCTGCAATCTTCCCTTCATGCATCAAATTGTAGACATTTTGCAGTTCACTCATACCGCAGCTCTTGTAGGGAGCATCGATCAGACCCCGTCGGAAGAATTCAATAGCTTCAGCGCTGTCAAGTCTATTACCGACATATGACCCCTTGATGCTAATCATCTTGACCACGGTTTCAAATACGGGTGCACGGAGATAGGCATTTGCTGGGAGTCCAATTGCAACAACTGTGCCACGAGGCCGAACGTACTGTTCAATATATATCAGTCTCTTGTCATGAGAATTAGCGGTTTTTGGGGGAGAGGAGATATACCTCCGCAGCTTGCTGGAACGGCTTTTCGCTGACAGCAACTAAGAGTACGGCGTGCGGTCCAAGTCCATCAGAGGTGGCAGCCTTGACATCGCCGACCAAGTCCTTGCTGGTCAAAAAGTCAACGTAATGTTGTGCTCCCAACTTCTTTGTCATTTCGCGTTTCTCGTCGCCACCATCGATGGCCACAATTTCTAGACCCATGGCCTTGGCATATTGGCAGGCTAATGAACCCAGTCCACCACCAGCACCAACGATAGCCACTGTTTGACCTGGACGGGCTCCTGATTCTTTCAGTCCCTTGTATACGGTGATACCAGCACATAAAACGGGAGCGATAGCCTCTAAGTTACAGTCCTTGGGAATATGAGCGATGTGGGCTGCCTTTGCAATACAGTATTCTTGAAACGTTCCGTCCACCGTGTAGCCGGAAAGAAGTGCCTTGGCACAGAGGGGTTCGTCGCCTTGCTGGCAGAAGCTGCAACTCAGACAGGAACCATTGAGCCACTGTAGACGGGTTAGCATAGGCTATACTCCTGGAGATAGCAATATGTTTTACTTTTACGCCTGCATAATCCCCAATTTCGACATCCTTAACCAAGCTACCGCGAGCTACGACGATACCAGCTCCCTCATGTCCCCCGACAAGAGGAAGTTTTCTCGCCAACGGCCAATCTCCGTTGACAGCGTGGAGATCGGTATGGCATACACCGGAGTACTTGATGTGAACGAGGACCTCATCTGGACCTGGGGTTGGAACTGGGATTTTCTTGTAGACGACAGCTATATGAAGTCAACAAAGCAGTTGGAGACAGAAATGAAATGGGCTGCAAGAGAGCGCCATAAACTTACGCTGACCTGTCTCCTCAACCACCTGTGCCCATTGCTCCTTGGGGATTGATGGCGCCATTGTGTCTATATCGAGTAATTGATCTTGGAGTTGTGTGTGAGTGTGAAAGAGTCGTAGAGAGACTTGAGCTGGAAAGCTTTTGCGGGATTTGCGAGGAACACAGAGCGCGAGTTCGTCAACTTATAGTCGACGGGATAATGAACATACGATTTTAAGAATTCTGGAGCTACCCCTCCAACCTCCGTTTAGGCCCCGCCTGCGGATTCTGGTCCATCAGGCCGGTTCCAGCCAGGGCTGTGAGTTCCGGCCCAGATCTCGTCATGTCGCTCGTGCCGTCAATGCACAACAGTGGAGTCTAGGTTCTTCGGGATGCTTCCATGTGTCCGTACAGCCTTACACTTGTATTGCGCGTGGACGGAAGAGGTGCAGCAGCTGTGGCGATGTCAAAATGGGGAGACAATTGTTAACTTCGAAAACGCGGGTCAACGGCGGCGGGAGCATTCCGAAGCCCCTAAGTAGGCGTCTACACCCTCGAATATAATTGGCCACGCCCGTATAAATTATGATAATTTCTGTCTTATACACCTCGTATAGGGCTTTTATGTAGGGATTTTTTTTATATAGATTAATTATTATTATGCTTATTGTTATCAAGATCAATATATATATATCTCTCTCTCTCTCTCGGGCAGGATTCTTAAATGTAAAGCTGCTAGACCGGGATTTCTGTACTTACTCATACTTGTGCTAGAGAATTTGACTGAATGTGGCATTTTCTTTCCAACAAATGTTAAGGCCCCTCGAATCACGCCACTTCTTCGGCACAAAGGAAGCCTTTGCGGCGTACGCTTGAGGACTATTATGGTACATGCAGTGGCATGACAACACAGGACTGGCCTTCCTGTATGTTGATACGACGTCTTGAAAGTGGCCTGATTTTGGTTTGGATAGTGTTGTGAGGTATGTCGAGGCGGGCCTTTCCAGCTGCGCCCTATTCAGACCCAATTTCTTCGGGGAAACTTCCTCTCTCTTATAATTTGTTCACGGACATCGCTATCATGCCTGCAGAAGTTATCATTCAATCTTGGAATAATTGTTGTAATGCATATGCACCAAACAACAATAAAAGAAAGAGCAGAAAAATCTAAAAATCAAACAACGGAAGAAAGCAAAAACAAAACAGAGGACCTGTGTACGTGCAGTCCAGCTTCCCCGCAAACCACATAAGCTTGTTACTGGAGCTTTGCACTGCGCAAAGATCTCATTGGGTCACTTCGTCATGCCAGGCCATGCGTGCAATTCCCACATCTCCGAAGAGAACCAAAGAAAACCCAGCAGCATCGAGCCGATAGTTGGGCCTGCAGATTGCCTGGATTGCGGCGATACTCTCATGAGTGGTTACAATATAGTCGGCCACTGCACAACCCTCATGAACATTTGAAGAAATGGCATCTTCTGGCTTTTTCATGATATCGTCTCTGCCAAATCGGATACCAGGGCGCTGAGATTATTTCTCGAATCGCGCCGCCGAAGAGGGGATGAGGGGAGTTGAATGCAAAAATTCATTCGTTGGCAGTCCGTATGATGGCGCTGCATCGGACGGGGAAGTCGAACAAATTTGAAAGCCCATCGCGAGTTGATAGCCGTAGAGCTCCTGCTCAAGTCCTGCCGCCGTCAAGATCGTAATGTCGAGACCCATTGCTTCTGCAAGAGCAATGTCATCTTCAAGGTGCTTGACGTATAAAAACAACATACCACAAATACGTCTAAATGCTGCATTATATTCCCCAATCTTGCAAGATATGCGCCCCGTTGGAGTGGATGGAAAGGTGTCGTAAGGATGTGGCCAGAGTTCATCAGTCCATACCTTATACCCTTGTCGAAATTTCCTACTTCGAAACTCGGGGTTCGACTGAGAGTTTTCTTGTTGAGGATTTCAGGAGAGCCTGCGAACGAATATTTAGCCTTGATGGCATCCGTACGGACGCACCAAAGTCCCCATTGTATCAAATCGGGAGGAAATCCAACGGGAGGTAATTCCCAGGGTAATTGCTTCCTTCACAAGGCTCCCTAGGAGGGCTAGGAGGGGAGGGAAGCCTTGGTCTCGCCCAGGAAAGACATTTCATCCCCGTGGAAGCACAAGTTGAGAGCTGCAAAGATCCAAAATAAGCAACCTGGGATTCTGGTTGAGAGACATTTGGCAATGCCTGGAGAAGGCGGGCGGGAGAAGGGATAAATAAAATGAGGATGGATTTCTGCCATCTTCTGGGTTGTGTTGGAAATAAATATCGGGGAAAGCAGTGGCACAATTATGTAGAGATGTAATTATAGATTTATCTTCTCTTCTTATCAAAACTGACTTCGTGCTGTAGTTTGTGTTTACCATGAGCGATAATTAAAATCAAAAAATAGCAAATTCTCTTCCAGAAAGGTGGTCTCTTGCATTTTCTTCATAATAAGATAGTATAGTATTGAAGTATAGACCTAGCTTCCAAAAAGTCCACAGCAGAAACTGCAGGATGAATGCAATATTCTTACTTTCAAATTCTCGGTCCCTCCAACGTAAGCCTCAATTTAACGACAACAGCCCATCCTGTCTCCGTCCCAAAGATGCCCATATCATTCTCCGTTCGAAAGACCACTTCCTCAGCTGAAACATCCATAGCTACCTTATCAACCACCGGGCTCTTCGGACTCTTTAGATCCGAATCCCGTTTGGTATCTCCTGCTTCACCCTTGGCCGCGGTTGCAACATTAGTAACCACCGATTTCTTCCGCCAGAACCTGCTTCCAGCTGCGGAAACCGATCTCGAGCTTGATTCCACGGCATCGTCTCTAGGTCGCGGGGGCAGTTCTTGATTCCTCAAATCTCTTGTAGGCCTCAGATAATCCACCAGGCGTCTGGCCATCTCCTCGTTCCTCCAATACCATGTTTCCCCCTCTCCGTCCTCCTTTCCTCTCACTCGAGCGACATCATCAAATTCCTCGGGGTCTTTGAAGTCGTAATCACATGGTTGAGCATGATCGTCTTCCAAGCCTTGCGCCGGGACGAGGATGAGGGTGCCTCTTCGGAGGCCGGATTGGGCGAACCTGGAGAGGTAGATTTGGATTTGGGTGGTTAGGAGCGAGAGAATCTTCTCGTCGTTGGCATGGGAAAGAAGGGTCTTCTGGGTAGAGAGAGAGCTTATTTCGGTGGAGAGGGTGGCGAGTTGGCTCTGGATTTGCGTGCGGTAATAGGTTGATATTGCGGCTGAAGGAGATAATATGCTCTCAGAGTATGAGGGTGGGGCAGCCTCTTCACGGTCATGGGAAGGCATGGGGATTTTGGAATCCATGATCACAGAGTTGCGTCGAGTTTCTAGGTTCAGCTGGGGTTGGCGATACCTGTAGGTAGCTGGTGGGGATCAACGGTTGTTGTCTTCTGCATCGGTTCACAAGGTCGGGTAGATGACATCAGGGTTGGTCATACAGGAACCGCAAATGGGAATGGGGATGAGGCTCCGCTGTTGATTCACTGCCAATGCGTGGCATAGGGGGATCCCGAGAGGGGCTTTTGGGAAGAAGCTCGTGGCTATGCCGTATTCACCTATTGGTGCCTAACGGGAAGATGCGGCACGCGAGGAGCGAGGAGCGAGGAAGTGAATTGGAAGCAAATGAATCAATAGCGCGCCCTGCTGTGGTGCAGTCTGCCTTGCGATGGTGCCTTTAATTCTTATGGTAAACGGGGACTATGGTGAGAGGGACCGGGGGCACCACAGATGCAGGGCTTTTCGGATCTCAGCTGAGCACTAGAAGCTCGCTAGAAGGACGCACCGAACGAAGCGGGGTATGCACGGCACTGCACTAGGTAAGGCTCGGTGCTGAGCTAGCATCAAAACGGTTAAGGCTGCGTACTTACTACAGTCGCCCACCGTATACCTAGTGCCGAGCTACATCTTCACGGCCTCCCTTCACCACTCTTTACACTCCACGTGCAATAAACGACCAGAAGCCCGAGCTCACGGTGAGCCTGCTCTGTCTTCCACCCTTTGAAAGCATCCAGGGAGCTCTCGGGGTGCAATATGCCACGGCTGTGCTTGGCTATTGGCTCTCTTCACGCGTCGAGCTCCGCACAACGGGATCCCTCTGACCATGCATGCATGCTCCGACCGTCACCCACAAACGAGAGCTGCGCCATTATTTCCAAGAGGTGTGGTAAATGGCTGTTTGGTGGTGCCGTCTCTGACCACGCTCAGCCTTGTCATTTGTTGACATATAACATATAATGTGACACAACCGCTGTTTCTTTCTTTCAAAAACTCCTTGAGTACCATACAGATACACTACACCATACAATCCCCAGTCATATTCTCACTCAACCTGCATTGCACACATTTCTCCATCTTTGTACTCCTAGTGCCTTGGACATACGCTTGAGTTTGAGCCTCCGTTAGCAACAACCTCATCCTAAAGTTCCTGGCTACGACTCACAAAAGGTCAACTATTACTGCAGCTCGTTCCTTCGTTCCCCGCCAAACACTCACATGATAGTTGTATTGCCACTACTCAACTGACTCCATTCACAGCGAAAGCGTCATCTCTGGAACGTTACTGCCCTCTGTTGAGACCGACTTCATACTGCTTTTCTCCACAACCATCCCAACCAACATATTCACATCGATACCCACACTAACATTCATATCCACATTCACTTCGGATTCTATATACTAAAAGCTCGCCTCCATCCGGAATTCGACCTTCTTACTTTTACTATCCCAATTATCGAATATTGAACCCCTCATTTCTACCACAAGTCATCTTTGATCCCTCAACATGGTCTACACAATCGCAAGCCCCGACGAGTACCTCGCCATTACGGGCGCGGGAATCCGTACGGTGAAGATATGCAAAAGTGCTTGGGTTTGGCCGTTTCAAAGAGTCAGTTAACGTCATATTCTTAACAGGAATCACACTAAATAAATCCAGTGCCAACGCTTCAGCATTCAACCGCAGGACTATTCGATGTCACTCCAAGCAATGACCCGCGAGAAGCTTCAATTCCTCCTCCCAGTCGTCTTCACCGTTGGTCCGGATGTCAACCGACGGGGACCTATTGCGGGACAACCCGTTCTTCCACTTCAAGGTGCCAATCCTCATGAGGACAATAACCGTGATCCTCACGCCACCGCCAATGCTCCTGAGGATCGTGGAGACGCGTTGATGAAGTATGCTATGCTTCTTGCCGACGGCGACACCAAGAAGGTCGATGTCGACCGAAAGCAGCATATTGAGAACATTGTTAAAGGTATTATCGAGGGCGAGACTCGAGTCCTTGTTAGCTCTATGACGATGGAAGAGATTTTTTCACAGCGGGAAGAGTTCAAGAAGCGTATCTTCCAGAATATCCAGAGCGAATTGGACCAGTTCGGTCTGAAGATTTACAATGCCAATGTCAAGGAACTCCGAGATGCACCACAATCAAACTACTTTGAATCTTTGTCACGAAAGGCCCATGAGGGCGCCATCAACCAAGCACGTATTGATGTTGCCGAAGCCCAGCGCAAGGGTAACGTGGGAGAAGCTCAGAGACAAGGAGAGCAGAATCGTGAGATCGCTAAGATTAATGCAGAGACTGTATGTACTCTGCTTACAATCGAACCTTAGTTACTAACAATGATGACAGGCAGTTCAAAAAACCGAAAGAGATAGCGAGAGGGCCCGGGCAGAAGCCACACTCGCGACCCGCAAGACAGCATTCAATAGGGATGTGAATATTGCTCAAATCGAGGCTACTCGTGCAACTGAAGTTCGTGACGAGGAACTTCGCAAAGCAGTCGAGGTCAAACGTGCCCAGACGGAGTTGGAAAGACTCCGCGCGTCGGATGTCGTCAAAGCTACTATTGCACGAGAAGCTAAACAGCAAGCGGCTGACGCAAAGAACTATGAAGAGCAGGCCCGATCCAATGCCGGTATGTATAATCAGGCCCCTTCAAAAGCTCATGCTGATCAATCACAGCACTCTATAGCGAACAAAAGGCAGCCGATGCCCATGCATATAAGGTCCGGGTTCAAGCTGAAGCTCAATACCTTGCTGCGGCAAAAGAGGCCGAAGCCGCTCTCGTCCGTCAACAGAAGGAAGCTGCTGGTCTTAGTGCGATGGCCGGCGCGTACGCTGAATTATCTCACGCTTTTGGTGGACCGGCCGGCTTGATCCAATATCTCATGATCGAAAAGGGTGTCTACTCCGAGCTGGCAAAGGCTAACGCTGATGCTGTTCGTGGTCTCAATCCTAAGATGACAATTTGGAATACCGGAGCGCAAGCTGGAAGTGAAGGCGGAAGCACTGGAATGGGCGGTGCCGACAGCATTCGCAACATGTACCAAATGCTTCCACCTCTGATGTCGACTATTAACGAGCAGACGGGTATAACTTTGCCCGAGTGGTTTGCTGGAAAGATGCCGGAGAGAGAGAAGATTGGAAAACCAATCAACGGAACTGGGAGTAACTAGATGGGAAGGTGTGGTCTGATGCATGATGCTTCATTCTCCGGCGGTTGCTTTACCCCAATCCCTTAGCAAGACTGCTTTATTTTATTTGCATTTTGCGTTTTGCATCCTTAGAAATAATACCTCTTGCAGCATCACAGCACATAGTAATAGTAAGTTACGGCTTCACGAAGTGTGTACAGTAGCGTTGATTCAGTTAATAACATGGACTATTTTCAAAGAGACGGGAATTCTTTCTGTGATTGACAGCCAAAAAGCGTGTGATAGAATTCTACCACCAGTACCCTAGCCTAATAGTATGTTATCTGTGAGCGATTCTATACAATTTCTCACAATATTAAAAGCAAAATAGGTACTTGATTAATTGAGAGGTGCCCACGTGACTTCAATTCACTCTCACTTTACCTAGCTACCTAGGTACATAGGTAGCTACCACGTATTTAAAGCCAATGCAGAGCCCCATTGGTCTTTAAGGCCTCAATAAAGACTATTCAGACGGTACTACCTACCTGTTGCTCACCCAGGGTTCAACAATTGGATACTTGATAAACTCCCTATTTTTTTTTTTGTAGGGAATAATAGTGATTAGAAAGACAACCTCAGCTAAATTGTTCACCCAGTGATGGTGACGGTCATAAGGAGGAATTCTAAGGGTGCGTTGTTTACTGTTAATTCATATCATATCATTACTTCTTAAATCATAAAGGCTTGCTTTATCTATTAGTATATTTATGTCTAAGAGCCTGTAGGAAAATAAAACCCACTGAGATCATGGAAAGGGAATCTCGGGGAATATTGAATTTATCCAGCTAAAAAAAGGAAAATCTTAAAAAAAAAATAAACAAGAAAAAATAAATAAGGACCTTAATGTTACCAAGCTCAGTTCTTGAACTTGGAGAAACTCCCACTCTTTGCAAGCCTCTCAAAAGCAGCAACTCGCGTCTTCAACTCCGCGAGCTCATTTCCTAATCTCTCGTTACCCCCCTGGAGTGTCTTGATGTATTCCGAAGCCCGTGTTAGGATTGTCGCTTTCCCATATTTCTGCTCCAAAACTTCTTCGGAATCATTACCATCACCGTTTTGCTTGCACAGAGATGGGATACCTAGACGAAGAGAGTTGATCTTGTTGTTGAGGTTTGTGCGATACCGTTTCTCAATTGCATTATGTCCTCTCTTTCTCGATTCGAAAGGGCCCAGTGTAGTAGCCCCATTATTGGTTGGCCTCTTCCGTTTTCCTGATTTCTGAGACTGGATTTCTAGGATTGGGGTTGGTGGTGCAGAATCGGGAGTTATTGATGCAGTTGGAGAAGTTAAGTCGGAACTGATTTTGACTTGGGTAAGTATATGACATGGCATGGCAATATCTAGTAACGTTTGTTCTTCGGCTTTGGTGAGGATAGCGTATCCTCCCGAAGTGGGTAGATTTTGTTGAGGTCGAGGCTCGGGGGTAAGTTCTAAAGTTGTTGACTGACACGGATCTTCAAATTTGATGAGAGGAGCATGGTCAAAAGAGCAATCGTTTTCGAATGAAGATGACATTGATTTATCCCCTGCTTCTTCAATAGCAGCATCCCATACTCCAGACTCGGAGATACTACTGGCTGAGCTTATTTTCCGTCCCGGAAGGGGAGATTGAGGTGCTTCGGTACCGTCCCACTGCAGCCAGTTGTCCCATTCTTCGAAGTCAATATCGTATTCCAGAACATTATCGAAGGCATTTCCTGCATCGACTGTTCTTCTTGGAGCAGTAGGCTCTATGCAACTATCTGAGGCAAGGCGGTACAGATTCCGGAAAGGCATGGTAGGTGTGAAAATAACTAATTGGCAAGTTGTTTGAAGGTGCAACGCTGGTAGTAGTGTTGTCTGTGACTGGAAGGATTGTGAAGCTGTGTTTGGTTAGGCAGCAGCGGTGAGATGTGAAGGTGAGTAGGCTGGAATAGTTTGACCACTTTGATATATGGCAATAGAATTGTAAATACTTTGATGACTAATCTTATGCATCATAAAGTTAAAAGTCTGATTCATGTCCCGTATAAATGCCCATAGATAGCGAGAGGATACGATACGATACTTGTATCCTCGGGTCAAGGCATGGCGTGTTGAAGCTGTGGAGCAAGACCGATGGTGCATACTTCGCCACCGTGAGTTCGGAGGTCTGCGTCCAGATGGTTCCGCGGCTGCATTCGATATCGACATAATGGTAGAATAGAATAGAATAGAATAGACTTTGGGACGTTTTGTGGCAATAAATATGCACATGCATCAAGTTATGGCACGTTCATGACGTGACTCGTCTGTCAAATATACACGTTGGACCCTGAGTTACGCCACGGTCCATTCCGATTGGCTCCAACTCTGCCGTATATCAAAATGTGTGCGAAATCAGACCATAATAAAGAGCCAAGAACTGGGCCCATATGGCCATTTAGAAGACTTGTTACTCGATCCCTGTGAATTAGCTTGGGAGAAGATGATGAATACTTTCAGAGCATCGCTCGATTTAGTAGTCTTGGGGTAGCCGTCATACCCGAAGAGAAAACTTAAGAGCCCCAAAACGGCTCAAGAGATAAACCCCGAGGACTATTTAGGATTTTAGTTCCATCCCCAGAAGATTTACCTCTTGATGGATTTCACAGTACTCTGAGTCGAGTCGGCAAGAAGCTTCTTCAGCGCCTCAACCGTGATCTCCAAAACTTCCTGGCTTCGACTCTTCTTGAGACATTCCTTCAAAACCTCGACCCCACCCTCTTCAGTAACTTTTTTGACACCCCATTCCCCGACCTTATGTGGTGCAGTCAGAATATTCAAGATACAGACTACGCCCCGGTGTCGAAGCTCTTCCCCATCCTCCGTACATAAGGCCAGCAAAATGCCTACGCCCCTATCCCTTTCCAAAATCGCATTCACAGCAGTATCCCACTCAGTAAGACTAGCTAACGCTCCACCTGCTGCTCTCCTCGTCCCGAAATCCTCTGCATCAGCCAAGGCAAGTAAAATGTGCATTCGATGACTGGCTTGTTTGCTTCCATCTGCGAATTTTGCTACTCCTTCGGGCGACTGCATAAGGTTGCAAATGAGCTCAACTGTGGCTCGCGAAACCATTGTATTGTTTGAGAGAAAAAGCTCTTCGATTTGCATCCAAGCTATACGAATTATTGGGTTGCGAGCTGAGTCATCCGTCGAAGCAAGATTAGTGAGTGCAAGGAGGGATTCAAAAACTGGGAGGAGATCTCGGTGTTCAACTGTGGGATCATCGGTAAGGAGAAGGACTAGCGGCCGTATAGCAGAAGTAAGAGGTAGTGGATTGGAACCGCCGAAAACGTGGAGTGGGTTTGTAGATATTAAAATTCGGGCAAGCGCATGAGCTGCCGTGCGCCTTGCAGCAATATTTTCCGTGGGAAAGACGGAATATGCATGAAGAAGTAGTTTTACACCGCCTTGCTGAGCAATTTGGCCACGCACTTTAGAAATTTTCGAGAGAGAGAAGATAATAGAGACAACAAGAGTGAGAGAAGCAACCGAGCCATGTTGGCTATGTGTAACAAGAATCGGAATAATTCCCGCCTCGAAAACAGCTTGGCAGCGTTTGGTGACATGCTCATCATCATTTAAAGGATCCGGCTTCGAGGATGGCTTGGAAGCATTAGCATATGCTTTCAGTTGAGTCAAACGTTTTTGCTCATCAGAAAGGGATGGCATATAGTTTGTGAGATTGACGAGAACTGTGAGCGCTCCATAGGTGGCTGGTGACTTTGCAGGAGCATCATTTAGAGCCTTGATTAGCTTGACTAAAAATGACTTGTCTGAAGAGAGTCTTTCTTTGACTTTAGGCTGAAGAGAGGCATATGCTAGGCCTTCTATTGAGCTCTGCTGTGATGTGCTTGTCGAAAGCATGGATTTGAACATATCTGATAAATCCTCGATACTTGTTACGGCAGGCTGTACTCCTTCTCCAGCAACCGATGCTGATGATACTGCCTTCATTCCTGACGTCAGTCAGAATACATATCTAGGTATAATTTAAAGGAGAAGACAGGTTACGAGAAAAGGTGATATTAATGGAATGGAAAATCTACCTGAAGTTTAGCCAAAATTACAGCGGCAAGATTTCTAACTTCTCCAGAATGTATACGTTGCTGGATAGATCCATCCTCAAAAACAGCACGTCTATCTGGCGAAGAAACATCAGCTGCAGTCTCGGGCGTATTAGCGACAATTTCTTCCAGCCATTCGGTGCAGTATTTCTGAACAGCCTCGCGGCAGGGGGTATTCATGCATGCGGCGCTGAGCATTTCCAGAGCGGCCTTCTCAACCTTCTTGCTCTTCCACTTCCTTTGCATAAGAGGCCCAAGGCTATTAACGAATCCATCACTTAAGAAAAGAGTGGCGATGACGTCAGGAACAATAGGAAAAATCGATGCGGCGACGGAAAAGGCCAGTATTAGATCATCATAGGTGCCTCTTCGCACTTGCGAGTAAAAGAACTCGGATAGGTAGTCGACTCCTTTCTGGCCAGAGGCTTTAAGATACGCCGATGTTGTCAAAGTTGCGTGACCTCTAACAGTTTGAGACTGCCTCATGTCAAGATATCCAAGAATGGTCTCGACGCTATCAGCGTCAATCAGTTCACAGAGAGGCTTATGTGGCTCTGAAGGTCTGGCTTGATCTGAGGAATCCTCGGTGAGAAGTCTTGTGAGGGTATTGAGCTCTTTGCAAGTAACTTCATCTTCTTGACCTCCTTCCATAAGCCCGGCAAGAAGAAGCAAGGTTTTGTCCTCGATGGAGATATTTGCATCAGAAATGAGATTCGAAGGCGCCGGGATACTAGGATCTGCCATAGTTTTGTTAATGGTAGGCATTCACAAGCTTGATCTGATGCTTTCCAGGTTGTTCCATTTAAGTCAGCTCAAGTTTGGAGGGGCTAGAGTATCTCACGTGACCAGGCACTGATTTCGCGATGATTTTCTTCAAACAACATCTCAATCCACGATTTTCTGTGGAAGTAATCGTCGGATACTCCACACTCTTCTATCTCCTCTGATACTTAACTAGTCTTGACGGTAATTCTCCTAGCGTTACTCCGGTAAGCAGCAAAGAAGGCCCCTAAGACTGACATGCCTCGATTACATCCAACATGAACGCGGTAGATGGCTCAGATCACTACGAGCGTGCAGTAGAAGGTAGGAATGGATATTGCATCATCCTATACTATTGATTTAACTGTCTATAGGTCCGTCGCCATCACTTTTGGTCATAGTGCTAGACACAAATCCTCATGCGTGGGCTCTCTTGGCACCGACTCTCCCTCTCTCGAAAGCAATAGCCAATATCCTCGTCTTCATAAATGCACATCTAGCAGTCAACAATGCGAATCGAGTAGCAGTGGTGGCTAGCCACAGTCATCGAGCTGTATGGCTTTACCCCAATCCGCCATCCACCTCGAAAGATGTCGAAATGAGTGATGGCAATCCTACCAATCTCGACGATGCAAACAAATATCGACCGTTTGCTCTCATTGAAAATAGCATCCTATCCTCTCTTAGGAATCTCATATCAACCACTACCGAGTCAGATATTTCTACAACTAGCACGACTCAGATGGCTGGTGCCCTCACTCTCGCCCTCACCTATATCAATAAAGCCACGCTCGCATACTCCGATACAGGTTCCTCTTCAAAACCCGCAACAGCTGGCCTGGAAAGCACCGATTTGCCCACTGGGCTTCAGAGCCGAATCCTTGTAATATCTGTTTCAGGAGATCTTGCACATCAATATATTCCTATAATGAATACTACGTTTGCCGCTCAGCGTTTACGGATACCCATTGATATATTGAAATTGGCCGGGGATACCGTCTTCTTGCAGCAGGCATCGGATACCACTAAGGGGATTTATATGCAATTAAAAAGTCCGCGAGGGCTACTGCAGTATCTCATGATGGCATTTTTGCCTGATCAACTGAGTCGAAAACATTTGGTGGCCCCGACTGAAGAAGTGGTTGATTTTAGAGCTGCGTGCTTTTGTCATAGAAGGGTGGTAGACGTGGGATTTGTCTGTAGCATTTGTCTGAGCAGTATGTCTAAAACTTGGATTCCACCTTTCCAGTATACCAATGCTAACAGAATGCTAGTTTTCTGCTCGCCGCCTGAGGGGGCTATTTGCCTTACGTGCTCAACACATCTTATGTTGGGAGACTATGGTGCGAAGCCAGCTGTCGTTCCACGGAAAAAGAAGAAGAAGCGGAAGATAAATGGAGGGGTGGAGACAGGAAGTGCCAGAGGTACACCCGCACCTGGGGAATGAGACGTACTGGTTTGGTCTCTGAGCCCGGGTATATCTGAATTGCATATTGCGATTATGTACCATTTGACACGTCGCAGTGGTATTCTTATTCAAATTAGTCTATAAATAAGCTAGATTCATAAATTTGGTTTCTTATTTTCAGTACTGGCTCCAAACCATGCAATATTTAAAAGCAACAAAACTCTACAATCCGCTGCAAGCTATTAAATAACCCCAACCCAAACCCCGAACCACTCAAGAGCTCGTTAGGGCACGTGGAATAAAACACGAAAGAAACAAAAAGAGAAAAGAAATTATGATGAACAGAGTGGGACTCGAACCCACGCCTATAATTTATATTAGGTTTTGATTTTTATGTTTGATTTTTGATTAACCTACCACTTTCGTGACCAGGAAATGTTGTTAAGTTGTAACCTTAACCTGGCGCCTTAGACCAACTCGGCCATCTGTCCTCGAGTTTGCTGTATTTGGAAGACATATAATTAAAAAGAATGATATTTAGAGAGGCAAGAAACCCGAATTCGGGATATGCGATCTGCGACGAAAAGTTTATGGTGTCTTATCTTAAATACTTCTTTAGTATTCAGAACTATCTATTCGGGGTCTGATGAATGTTTAGAGTAGGTACTTCTATATCTACGTACGTGTAATCTACATGTAGTTGCCCCCTCGGTCACCTTACGAGAGTCATCCCACGTGACTATGTAATTGGAATATCCCAGGGCTAAATACTAGGGGCTGCAAATATATATATACTTTTTTAGTGGTAAAGCGTAGCATTAAAACCATAGAAATCTTTATTTTTGGGGGGAGCCCCCAAACCCCCGGTTTTTACTTGTTCATAAAAACTAAAATACAATTTGATTTTCCGTCTATAAATGCCCTAGTCTATCTTATAATAATTAATTTCATCTTTCTCCTTATGTAAAGTAGGTAAATAAGCCGGAAACCTATCTGGATCCACATTATTTTTTATAAATATTAAAAATGGTATTTAATTCTTTAAAATTTAGAAAAGTTTAAAATTTATATAGGATTGCTATACTTCCCTAACCTTTTGATGGATCGGTGAAATATCGTAAAGATATAATATATAGAATATATTTCGTGTCAAGACTGGATGCTGAACTTCTATTTGGGAACTTCAGCTCTATTTATATGTATGTGAAATAAGCTATGAGCTGCATGCGTCTATAATAGTTCTTTGTTAACCGCATGCGTCCTGTCCAACAAAGGGCTTTGCAAGTTCCATAACATATTTACATTACATAAATATAACAAATATCTTGCTTTAAATTTAGAGAAATCATTGCTTTTTCATATTGATCACGTTTTCATGTTTACATGGCCTATTTCAATATTGAATTCTTATATTTATTGCTATTATTTAGCCATGTATATATATATATATATATATATATATATATGTTAAAAATATAAATAATATTTATGAAAACAATTAAAAATAAATTGTTTATATTTACCCCACCCCCACCACCCCAAAAAGAAGAATTTTTTGGGGGAAAAAAAATAAGAACCTAAAACTAAATACAAACAAATGCATATTGTATATTAAGCATTTAATTATAATCTTATTTCAAACATCTCCCGCGTAGAGATGGTGGGGGGGAGAGTTGAAATATAAAACAAAGCTACGCTTTTAATAAAAGGAATCTAAAATTAAACTTTGATTACTTGAGGTGATAAGCAAGAGAAATCATAAAACTATTAATTATTCTATTTTAGGTATCTATCTAAACGCCAAAAAATGCTTTATAAAACGTTAACTTGGAGACCTCTAAACCACCAGTGCCCTAAACCAGTTCTCCAACCCAGACGCGCCATAACCACCTAGGTATCTTCGAGTATCTGAGCCTTCTATCAAGGCGCCCTGCTTCTAGTCTGTTGAACATGTGCAGGTGGAGGATGATGCATACGCATAAGACCCACCGCAGACACTGGGTCAGAAATCTCAGCAGCCGGTGTGTTTGTTGGGCTGGGCGATGCAGAGACAGCGGCATCGTAATTAGGTAGACTTTGATCGTAACTCATTCCTCTTACCGGAGTTCTCACTGCAGTTCTGTAGGATGGTACTTTGCTCAAGTCCCTGAGATCTGAATAATCGACGTGTTCCGGTGACTGTCGGCCACTGGTCAATCCGCTGCTTTGACTCTCTTCCTGGCCCGTGTGGCCTGCTAAGTGGTGATTTCCATCAAGATAAGTATCTTCATGGGAGTGGGGTGTGTTATCTCCAGATCCTGATGCCCGAGTCATTCGTAGAAAACTGTTATTCTGCGAAAGAACATTTAAATTTTGGAGTCGAGAAGATAGGGCTGCTGGGGGAACGGCTCCTGTAACATGTGAACCATCTAAGGAAGTAAGGTTCTCGGTCGAACCAGGACGTGACTGGTTATAAAAAGGCGTATTCATTCCAGACTGTGTAGCCGGCGTCATGATTCCCGACTGATCCATGCCGTCATAGAGTTGATCCAAGACATGTTGTCCATACAAAGGCGGTGCATGCGATTCTATCCCTACTGTTTGTAGTCGTAAGGCAGTCTGCTCCACGAGACAGCCATGTTCATTTAGTGGTGTGTTGGGGGAGATGAAAATGGTGACCGGAAGAGAGGCGCGGAGCTAGTTCATGGTCAGTACTGTCCTAACAATCATCTAGGTAAGTTCTCACCTCGGAGACATGGCCATCGGGGTTGTGGAGTGCCACGCTGAACTTGACTTTATGGCGGATTTTAATGCCGTGAACATCCACATCTTGTAGACATCTGGCCAATCTTTTTGGGAGAGGCATCTTTTCGTGCATCACATATCCATCTTGGCCGTTCTCATCCAAAATATCCTGGTAATGTCTTGCCTCGTCTAATTCGAACTCCCAAGTATCAACTTCTCTCGAATTTTTGTGACATCGATCGGTGCTCGCTGAGGGCCCAGGTAAATGAAATTCTTGGGTTTCTATTAACTGGCATTTTATAAGGCCAATTCTCAAGCCTTTCAATAATGAGGTAAATCTCATTTCCACATCAATTTGGGTTCCAAACACAATGGCCTTTTGCGGAATGATCAACTGGTACTCGATTTTATTCGGCCATATGTTCTCAACTGTCATTGCATGGGCCAATTCCAGAGCTGAAGGATCGAGTGTCCGTATGATCCGTACCGGCTTGTATGCATGTAGGTCGTACGCCAATTTCCCTCTCGCCACAGTAGCTTTCAATTTATACGCCATATAACTGTCAGTCAATCCCTCTAGGCTCTCCGCCATCGTTCCTGATAACACGAGCTCAAAGGGCCATTCATAATTCCCGGCTGGAAGAATTATACCCTTCGAGGAAGAGCCTGGACCACCACCACCAACGAATGGTGCCCATCTGTGGTTAAAGATTTCACTATTCTTTTCAAATTTATTGTTGGAGACTCCAGTCGGCGTGGTTCGCTGGTCATTCCATCTGCGATACGACGTTAGCTTTCTCTCGTAAGATAGTGAACGATAGTCCAGAGCAGGAAGTGGCCCTACCCAACCTTTAAATACCCCGTCAATCGCAGATGTACATCCTCCACCTTCAAAGAGGATGGTAAGCATAGTACAACCACACCTTTGAGTACTTGGCTCGAGGCCTCGCTTTCCCCACCGCGAAAAACAATGATCTGGTTTTCGAGGCTATCTATCGTCAGAAGTCACATCCCGACGCATACTGGAATTGGTCAAATACCGTATCTCAAAGAGTGTGGCACTTGTTCTTCTCGTGACTCCTCCGAAGATACTATTGATATTAGGCATGCTAGTTATCTCATCTGTCCTCCAGACTGCTGGGCAGTGTCCTCTTCCTCCGCTACAGGTTGAGCCAAAAGACAAGCGTTCTTAGCAAGGGGGAAATCAGTATACCTCCCAGCTTCGGGCTATCGTTTTGTGGCAGTCTAGTAGTCGTTGAATAGCCCTCGAAATATGCCGGGTAGAGCGTTGACTGTTGGGGGAAGGAAGGTAGAGCTCGTGAGAGAGCGAGATAGGTGAAACCTCGGAATCATGAGCCTATCGAAAACCCACTCCAGCACGCCAAGCGCACCGTGTTTAGACGACTCAGAGGATTCACAGTATAGCGCTAGTGTCCACTAAATCCCTTGGTAGATAATCAAACCAGGGCGAAAACCCAAATATATCATGAGCTGACCGGAAAAGTGGCAGGGCTGGGAAGGCTCCGTCATTAGGACTGCAGGGGCAACTGCAGGTCAAAGTGGGGCAATTAGAGCGAGGTTTTTTCCATTTTTTCCATTTTTTTTTCTTTTCCACCTCCAAGCCAAAGAAGGCCCGAGTAGGTAGGTGTGATCGCAAATACCGTGACGGTTGCAAACGGCATTTTTCACCACAGAGCTGAAGAAGACAAGCCGGAAGACTAACCTGAGTGGTGGCTTGTTGGGGGGTTGAGGTACTGATCTGGACTGTCGAAATCTAATTATATGAAGTGTGGCGCTCGATAAGACTGCCGATAATGAGTAAGCAGATCCTTGTCTTCCCGATTGCCGATTACACGTGTAAAGATCGGATCGTGCGCTTGGCACTTGCTCGCTGGCCAAGTCTTGACATGTGAGACCGGCGAAACAGCCCCATCGTGTGAAATGCCGACCTTGTATAACTCAGTCACGAATCAACCACACACCGCACAAAGTCATATGGCACGCGAACAAAATGGATTTCAAGAGTTTCATTTATCTCCGGACTATCAGCTCCATGCTGGAATACCCCATATTCTTATGATACAGTAAACACCCAAAAGCAAAGACCCATTCCCATACCACACCGTCTTCCAGCCCGTAGCCAGGGAAGAAATTCGTAAGACATTGATGAAAACGCAGGCACCGACCATCTAACCGCCGAAACCGTAGAGAGTGCGACCCTGTCGCTTGAGAGCGTAGACGACATCGAGAGAAGTGACGGTCTTGCGCTTGGCGTGTTCGGTGTACGTGACGGCATCGCGAATGACACCTTCAAGGAAGGTCTTGAGAACACCCCGGGTCTCTTCGTAGATCACTGGTTTGACGCGTTAGAGGATGGGGCGGGCGCATCTGGGAGCAGAGCTTACTGGCTGAGATACGCTTGACACCACCACGACGCGCAAGACGACGGATAGCAGGCTTTGTAATGCCCTGGATGTTATCACGAAGAATCTTGCGATGTCTCTTGGCTCCACCCTTTCCGAGACCCTTTCCACCTTTTCCGCCTGGAGACGCGTTAGTATTGTTGACAAGGAGATGCGGGGGTCATCGAAGGGAGAAGATACTTACGTCCAGTCATGATGAAGGTTTGATTGAGTGAGGCTGGGGGTCGAATTGCTGATTGTGAGCTGCACACGGAGAGAGACTCTGATGTGGATGTGGATGTGGACGGGAATGAGAATGGGAATGGGAATGAGAATGGGAATGGGAATGGGAGGTCAGAAAATAGATGGAGGTTACAAGAACGAGTCTATTTGACTGACCCTGGGACGCGCCGTGCAGCTTCCGCATCACTGCGCTAATGCGGGGAGCTAATCCCAAAGGGGGCGAGGCAAAATCAACAAACCAGCGCGCTGGCTCGGCTGTGTGATTGGTCAAGAAACTGGCGGGTGTTTTCGGCGGCGATTACGCTGTCGGTCTCTAGGTCATGCCATTCGCTATTACACTACAGCCGTTGCATATGGGGCGGAATCGAAGAGAATGCCTCCTCGGATCGAGAATCGATTCGTAGTATGTCCTTTGTAGCTCTGGTTTTGTCTGGTTTGGTTGTATTCCATTGCATTATCATTAATCCATCTTCCCCGGTATGCATCTGCCCCCCTGCATGTGCCCGATTAAGGTTGGAGTGGAAGGGGATGCGGGCTTCTGATTGGCCGATAAAACAGGCGCGCGACGGTCTTTTTGCAGTTGATATTCCAGCTCGCAAAGAAAAGAAGGGACTGCACACACCCCCCAGCAGGCAACTACAATCACTCGCTAAGCAGCCTGTTCCCGCGCCACTACAAATAATCCTCCCACCCACCTCCTCCGCTTTCCCTTCTCCATCTCACAGCATCAACTTTCCGATACTCTCAACCACCCACCAACAACAACCATCACCCCATTCAAGCATCTCTTCAGGTCATCTCATAATGGCTCGCACTAAGCAAACTGCCCGTGAGTATCTTCGATCCCTCGTCTCTTGCATCGTGGGTCGCGATTATTCCAAGATTGCGACCGTGGTCGCTTCTCACCTTTGAGCCTCATCACGACGCGTCTCATCCTTGTTCACCCCAACTGACATCCATCCTAGGTAAATCCACCGGTGGAAAGGCTCCCCGTAAGCAACTTGCTTCCAAGGCTGCCCGCAAGTCCGCACCCAGTACCGGTAAGTGAAATCCAGTGCAGACCGTGATGGTCTTCGGAGCCACGCTGATGTCCGCGAAGGTGGTGTCAAGAAGCCCCACAGATACAAGCCAGGAACTGTCGCCCTCCGTGAAATCCGTCGCTACCAGAAGTCCACCGAGCTTCTTATCCGAAAGCTCCCCTTCCAACGTCTCGTCCGTGAGATTGCTCAAGACTTCAAGTCCGACCTCCGATTTCAGTCTTCTGCCATCGGTGCTCTCCAAGAGTCCGTTGAGGCCTATCTCGTCTCCCTCTTCGAGGACACCAACTTGTGCGCGATCCATGCCAAGCGTGTCACCATCCAATCCAAGGACATTCAACTTGCTCGCCGATTGAGGTAAGACTTCACCGTTGCGATTGTGTATCCTGCCTGACATCAACTAACACGCAATTGGCAGAGGTGAGAGAAGTTAAGAGATTCACAATTCGGGTTTCTATCACATCATTTCGACATGAAATCTCTCGTTTATTCCATCAATTCTCTGACTTGATGACCTAATCGAGATATGGCAGGCTGGGAGGATTTGATGGATCTATACTTGGGTTGGGGGTTATATGGGGGATAATGGAGTTTGCTTTTTATTCGCGATGGTTTTCACACAGGGTTATCGCAATGGGATGTACATTATGCCAGTGACAGGGCGCTGAGCAACGAATTAAGACCTTTTACACTTCATTCAATCTGCACCGTGATCCGTCATCTCTCCCAATGTTGTAGTCTAGCCCTCGTCTTTTTGTGTTGTGATTTCCTCTCCGATCCCGCAAGGGTAGAAAGAATGCTACCTTGCAAGCTGCTATGAAGGGTGGAGGGAGTGCGATTTCTGCTCCAGCCATGTAGATACATTTCGCGCTTCGAGCAAACTGTGCTTTTGTAATTTCTCTTCACAATAATGGACCTTCCTCTCTTAATTCTTCAATCAAATCCTTCGAAAGTAATCATCTCCTAGGAATGACGCTAAACTTTCGAAAGTTTACCACCAATGTTCTTCCCTAGAAAACTACTAGGAGGTTTCTCTTTCCTGGACAATCACCAGGAAGTAGGGTGCCCGTTTTCCTCGGAGTGATCACGGGGCAGGTCAAATCTTCAACTTAAAGTTAAACAAGGCACTTTAGGAATTACCAGGCATAGGTTGCCTTCAGAATGTCCTTCTTTTACCGATCAATCGGTGACGAACATGAAAATCCTTTCTAAGTCTTGCTACCTCTTACTCAGGCCATAAACTATCCCCTTCTGTATAAAATCGATATGGGATTGGCTCACAACGCTTTTTCTTCCTGTGGTCCTACTCTTCCATAACTCTGAAAAGAGCATGTGGGAGACATTATATCTATCTAAGAAATTGCCAGGAGGTGTAAAAGTCCTCGAGATAGAACCCGAGGTCTTCACCTCCACATCCACCCTCCCAACCCCGAACACCGAGATGCTGGAACGATACCACCCAAAGAATCGCCCCTGGGTAGCAGGTACATCTTTGAGCGGCTTCGTTATCCCCCAAACATCGAAGAATGGCGCATCGTCAAGGTGAATATTATAGCTCGAGTTGATGAGCTCTCTCCTACATTTAAAAAGCTCATAGCCCATTCGAATGTCTCTGCAACCTCTAGATAAGTCGAGTTCTGTTAAGGTGCAGAAGTCTGTCATCAGCTTCACTGCGAAGGGCCAGACTACTTTGGCTTGCTTGTCCCTAAACCCCCCACGAATAGTACACAAGAGCCGAGTTTGATTGAGTCCAACAACATGGGCTCCTTTGTTGTCCAAGGGGATACCGAACAATCAGCCTTGTATCAACTCAATAAGTTCGCTACACTCTACTTTCATTGCTCTTCAACAATCTAATCTAGGCAATCGTATGTAAAGTCTAGGAATTCCTCCCAGCAAATACTGTAGGTCTACTTGGACTATAGTCCATGTGCTTGCCCTCGACTCCTGCAGGTCTAGAGATCCGCAGGAACATCTACGAAGTGAAGGTCTCTCTCATCCCAACAACGATTAATATAACACAGGGAATTCTAGGGAGAAATTCACACTTTTTGATTTTAAACTTCTTCATTTCTAAACTCTAAGCATTGTAAAATGCATAAAAAGGATACCACAATGGTATAATTAGATGTTAGAACCGAAAACGATCCTTTCATGTTTAGATGTCCTTATATTTGAAACACCTAAACCTGACAGCTTAACTCCGCGAAACACTTATACATTACTCAATCTCACTTTCAGCCACGTCCACCTCCGTGGGCACCCGTGTTAGAACATCGAAGGCACCTGTACCTACTTTACTCGTCCTCCCTATCACAATCCTAGAACTAGGACTAGACAGATCATCCCAGTCCCCATCATTGACCGCATCCGCCAAGAATCCAACCGTAGTTTCGAAACTCATCTTCATAAAGGGGCTGACGCTTCCTCGGAGCCCGTTCCTGTTGAATGGACTAAAGCCTCCTCCTCTGGTCATGAAGTCTGCAATCAAACTTAGATGTCGGTGGTTGACCTTGATTGCGTGGCCATGGAAAACATCAAACAATTCTTGGATAATTGAGGCACGGCAGGCTTCAACACCGTAACATGTGAGCATAGCTCCTATATCATTTGTAGATATCATATTTGGATTGATGTATGATGCATACGATTGCATTGCCGCAAGGTTGACTCCGGTGGTATGCACAACGGGGACATTGATAGTTTTACGTGGGTTCGCAGGGTCTGGGACCTCTTCATCAGGTACATATCTACAAGCACCCAAACCAGGAATCTGCTGGATCAGGGACCCATGCAGAGCTGCTTCAACGATAGAAAGCATGAGGATCTTGGGTCCATCGGCGTCGTACTCGAGAGTTATGTCACACCATTCGCCACCTACTTCGTCGAACCGGAATCGCGTGATATCAGTATACCGCTTCATAACATCTGCTTCTCGGTCATTGGATGCAGATATTGCCTGTCGGTTTTGGGATTGGCTCTCTCCGTCTTCGCCATCACTAGGGTCATCACGAGGGCTTCCGCCAATACCTTCATCTTCCATGTTGTCATCATCTAGCTCGTCGTCTTTTTGCATCTGTGCTTGAACTGCATCGTCGTCATCATCGTTGTCTTCATAACTGATAGCTTGCGACCGATTTGCCCTCTGCTTATGACTTGTTGCATCACCGTCTCCATCGTTGTCGTCGTCGTCCTCATCATCTCTTTCTACCGACGCTCTACTTGGGCCCTCGTCGATTGTTCCAATAGATTTCCCAATTTCGGGCACCGCGGCAGTATTTGCGTTGGATTTCTTAGCCTTATCCTTGCTTTTCTTTCCAAGAGCCTTGCGGGTCAAATACTGAAGCTTTTGAGTGAATTTCCTTTCCAGTGTCAAAAGTACATCAGCAATATCGATAGCATATGCTTCCATATATTCCTTGGATGGGAACAACCTCAGGTGAATCTCGTAGATCTTGGCTTGAGGGTAGGCGACACCTTGACCGATTTTTTCCTTCACAACAGCCTCATCACAAACTTCAGCAAGGGAGAGGACACTTATTGCTTTGGCAAATTTCTCTCCATCCCCTCTTGAAAGCTCTGGATTGACTCGTAATGTCATTGTTGGAGTAGGAATTGATCTACTCGCAGTCATCACTATCTCTCTCAAGCGCGGAATACCAAGTGTAACATTTTTAGCCGAATGCCCTGCCAAATGGAAAGTGTTGAGCGTCATTTGAGTCGACGGCTCACCTACTGATTGGCCAGCGACAATTCCAACAGCTTCACCTGGATCTACCACGGACCTCAGATATTTTGCCACAAGGACAGGTTCCAGAGCCTTTTTTGCTCCCACCCCTTTAGGATGCTTTTTGTCTTTGACAATCCCGTGCGGGTTATCTTTCAAGTATGTTGTTAAGGCATCGAAAAACTTTTCTGATGTTGCATAACCATATCTTCCAGGATTATACTCCGCGAGAACGGGATCTGGTCCATTGAGGTCATTAGCTTTAGCGTGCTTGAGTGCTTTCTTCATCTGTTTCAGGATAACGTCTTTTTCGTCGAATATTGTGCTGTATCTGGGGTCACCGTAGTTTAATTGGGCAAGCTCTGATACCAGATTCTCCAGCAGGAATTTAAAATCCGTCAGATGCATTTGTTTCGTGACGTCTAGGCCGTCCTCCCCATAGAGAAATTGCACCATTGAGCCATCGGAATCTCTCACAGATGTGTCGTATTCAACCTTCAAACCCTCCATTCCTTTGATCAGACATCTTTGTAGGTAACCAGATCTTGAGGTCTTGACGGCCGTATCAATCAAGCCTTCTCTCCCTGCCATGGCATGGAAGTAGTATTCCTGCGGCCGAATGCCAGTCAAGAAACGATTGACAACATACCCTCCTGCTCTGATATGTGTCTCAAATGGTCTAAAACAAGGCAATGATTTACCACTGACCATTACAGGAACACGCCGTCCCTCTAAAACCTGTTGTCCAAGGTTACATGAGATAAGGTTAGCATTGACAGCGGTTCCCTTAGCCCCAGAGGTTGTCATATTCTGCATTTGATTTTGTGGGAACTGCTTGACCAAACCTGCTGGCAGACAAGCCATTGTTATAGATGATGAGAGATCCCTAGATCGTGCGTTCATCATGATGTCCAGGCCCCCTTGTTTTCCATCGTCTCTAAGAACATCCTCTAGCCTCTTTAGAAGTTCCGAATCTGTGTCAGTAGGCTTCTGTTCCTCTAGGGATACATATTTCGCCGCTACCTCCAACCCGAGCTGATGAGCTTCTTGTAATTTCTCCTTTCGAATTTGCTCGCCCTTAGGAGTAAGACGAAGGTCATCCATCCCACAGGTGAATGCTCTCATATGCAGAAACTTCGTGAGCAGTCGACCAAGGATGCTTAGCATTTTACCTGCGACAGTAGGACCATAGACTTCGTGGATGGAGTGTATTAAACCACTCCCTGTAGGTCCAATCTGTGCTTTATCGAGAATACCCGTGATGAATTCTCCATCTTTGAAATGAACATCACCTTCCTCTGATCTGGGGTTCCATCGATCCGCGGAAGTAGAGGATTTGCTAGTAAGAACAAGGGGCGCACAATCGACAGGAGTAATATTTTTCAAAATGGTAGTAATGACTTGCTTTCCACTCCATAATGGAAAAGGCTTGATGATTGCAGGGGAAACAGTCTGTATACGATCGCCAACAATATGGCCGCTCTCAGGCCGGAGACAATTGTACAGTAGTTGCTGATATGTTCCTCTATCAAAAAATGTGTCTCGGTTACACATCCAAACAGATACTGAAATATGATCTTGAATGAGACCTCTTAGAGGTTTTCCAGAAGTTGCAACTAGATATTGATGATCTGTGTCTGCAATCTGAAGCGCTTCGGCACGTGCAATTTCCGTCTGAGGGAAGTGCATGTTCATCTCATCACCATCGAAATCGGCATTGTACGTATTACAATTGGCGTAGTGCATCCGTATCGTCTTCTCTCCAGGCAGCACTCGTGCCCTGTGTCCCATAATGGATGGTTTATGTAGAGTTGGTTGACGATTCATCAAGACCACATCTCCATTTGTTAGGTGGCGATGAACCTTTTTGTTGCGAGCACCACTACTAGTATTACTAGAAGACGCGAGAAGCTGGTTTGCTAATGCTAACCGCTCATCTTGAGTTTTGGTCCGCAGATTGATCACTTGACCGTTCTCATTCTCTATAGCTGCAGCCCCAGGCCATATATCAACACCATTGATAACAGCCTGCTGCATTTCCTTGAAGTTATGGCTGGTGACTGGTTCTGGATATGTCAACTTCTTTGCAAAAACTGGTGGTACGCCAATTTCGTTGGTCTCGATATTCGGGTCAGGGGATATGACACTGCGAGCAGCGAAATTGACGCGCTTTCCCATCATGTTTTTTCTGAATAAACCCTCCTTCTTTTCTAATTTCTGCTTGATCCCGTCTTCGTTTTTCTTGCCTGCTGCTCCTTGTATGGGATTTCGGTCCCTATCAATCAACGAATTAACAGCATCTTGGAGCTGGCACGAAGCTTCTTGGAGATCATAAATATCCTTCATCTTTAATATTCGATTATTTCCGTCGTTATCAGGGCCATCGATATAGAGGTTACTAATTTCGTGATGTATTTGCTTAATCAACTCACAGCTCTTCAAAATATTCTTGTAGAGTGAGTTTTGTTGTGCTTCAGAGATTTCGCCATCGCCCGTTTTTGCCTCTGGACGGTACTTGTTAGGTGGAACCAGGAGAGTCTGTATGAAGAACATATCGGGAGTGACCCTGGTTGCTTTTTTGTACGACGACCGCGAATTGTAGATCAAAGAGAAAATTTCTTGTTCATTCTCGAAAAGTAGCCTCAAGGATGCTTGGACGTCCATTGCAGACAAAAATTTCTGTTCTCGTTGTGCGGTATTCGTCTTTCTGCCTGCTGTTGTCTCTGTGTCAACTCCCTCCATAGCTATATCTCCATTTACGTCAAGTGACTCCCCTTGACCCTCATCATCCTCGTTCGTCGAAGAATCGACATCAGCAATAGCCTCATCAAAATCCCTGGTGGGTTTCTCTTTGCTGGCTCGTAATAATTCTATTGGATTGCGGGCACGGAACTGTCCTTGGGACATCTTTGCTTTGTCTTTTACGTTCAACTCCTTTTCGAAAATCTTCACGAATCTATCTTTCCGATAAGTGGGTGATATCCCAGTACAGCTGCCGCACCGTTTTACAGCAACAATTGCCTTCATAAAAGCTTTCACAGTAGTTCGCCTAGCTTCCGCCACTCCTTCATTCTTCTCCCGTTTCCATTCCCATGGAGATGATTTGGCCGCCTTGATAGCTTTCTTGACAAACGCGTTTCTCCGGCGTATAACACCGTCGGCAGACGAATCGTCCTGTGAATCACTGCTGTCTTCGCCCTTTTGTGTCTGTGATATCTCTATATTATCTATCTCTTCCATTGCACTGAGAAGGCCGTGTTGAATTAGACGTAATTTGCATAAATAACCATTGATCTCTTTTCGAGACATCCTGAGCCTATGACAGTAGACACATTTTGACCGTAACAGACGCAATAGCTGATCCATGAAAGTCGGATGATATACGGGAACAGGCAAGTCGATATGGCCCACATGGCCAGGGCAATTGGGAAAACCGAGGTTACAAGTTGTACAACTAGAATAGTTAATTATACTGAGAATTAAGCTAGAGGGTTTCACAAACGCATTATCACCGAATGCACCAAGAGCCAAGTCATACAATCCTTCCGGGACTGGGTGCAGAAGGGTATCGAAAGTAACCGGATTTTGGATTCTCTTCACCGAGAGAGCTCTGATTTCGTCGACAGTGAGAAAACCAAAATCCACGGCACCAATGGCCGATGGAATCGGCTGAGAGATATTCATCTTGAGAAAAACTGGCTCCTAGAGTACAACATCTGCAACAGGAAGTCGAACGAAAAGTTGGCGCATCGCCCAGTAAAAAAAAAAACAATAAAGCTTGAAGCGTTGTGGGGGAAAATCCGCTCAGTTTTTTTCCGATAGTGATCACGTGACTAGGCTTATCGGCGCCAAGCCTTATCTTACCTAACATTTCAATACTAGAAAATCTCCCGACCACGCAACAACAAACAAAACAATAGCAGACACAGAGATCTCCAACTTCTCAACGAACAAGCATCAAACAAAATCGTCGTAAATATGGAGAGAGGGAAGGCGTCCCCTATTCTGGCCCCCCGCCATGATCCATCTAGTCGTGTTGGGAAGACAGAAACTGCAGCAGAGAAACTTGCGTCTCTGAAAGCAAGAGTTGCGGCTGCAGTAGGCAGTAGCAAAGCAAAGGGGGGTTTGAATGTTGACCTCCATCCTGCACTACAAGACCTTGGCCAATATAAGCCATCGAAATCTGTTGCACCGAAGTTTGCGACCAGCATTGGAAATGCTCGACCCCAACCCGAGAAGGCAGCTGCAAAAAGCAAAAAGCAGTTGGATCTATCTGGGCCCTCCACTGAAGAGATTCGCAACAACCCTTATTTTGATAATAGTCTTGGTGGGCAGACCGCGACTCTGAAGAACCGCCATTCCAGGCAGCTGGTTTTCAATCAAAAGGGGAAATATATGCAACAGGCCAATGCACTTCGAAGACAAGCCCGACTCGAGGAGATGAAAAAGAGGATTGCCGCAACATCACGTAGAGCTGGCCTAGAAGACGAAATTGATGTGGAGAAAAAATACCTTGTCGATGTACCTCCAAGTATTGAATGGTGGGACGAAGGGTTAGTAAATGGTAAAAACTACGACAATATTTCAGATCCGAAAGCATTGAAGATCAACACCGAAGATTCTATAATCACCGAATATGTTCAACACCCGGTCTTACTGGAGCCTCCACAAGAGAAGAACGTGCCCGCCCCTAAACCCATGTTCCTAACTGCTAAAGAACAAGCCAAATTACGACGACAACGAAGGATGGCCGACTTGAAGGAACAACAAGCAAAGATTCGACTAGGCCTCGAGCCTGCGCCTCCACCAAAGGTCAAGAAAGGAAACCTTATGCGTGTGCTAGGCGAAGAGGCAGTGAAGGACCCAACGGCAGTGGAGGCACGGGTCAACCGTGAGATCGCAGAGCGCAAACAGACTCACGAGAAGATGAACGAAGACCGGAAGCTGACGAAAGAGCAACGTCATGAGAAACTGGCTGTAAATCAAGAGAAGGATGCTTCGAAGGGTATTCATGTATTGGTTTTCAAGGTTGACAACTTGGCCAATGGGAGTCATAGATTCAAGATTGCTAAGAATGCGGAGCAACATGCCCTTACCGGTATATGTATCATGAATCCGAGATTCAACCTGGTGATAGTTGAAGGAGGCGAATATAGTATTCGGCAGTACCGCAAGCTTATGCTGCAACGAATCGACTGGACGGAGAACTCGCCAACACGTATCAAGGAGGGTACGAAAGCGGAAGCTCTCCAGGACTGGTTGAAGGCAGAGGATGAACACGGAGAGCTTAAGGATATGACGTTGAATAAATGTGTGCTAGTGTTTGAAGGGGAGGAGAAAACAAGGGCGTTCAGGAAGTGGGGAAGTAAAGTATGCGAGAGTGATAGTGCGGCCAGGGACGCTTTGCAAAGAGCAAAAATGGAAAACTTCTGGACGTTGGCCAAAAGTATGAAATAGGGGCTACCAGTCTATGTCTAATTAATATACAGCAACATCACATCACTTCATAGCTGGCATAAGCTCGAAATGCTTACTCCTTCGAGATAAATACCATATACATCAGGTCGTAGCCTGAGAGTTTACAATTTGACGCTCATCATCCCGGATTTTCATCAGGAATGGCAGCAGCCCGCTTTCTTTCATTCCCCATCCAATGCCATCATTGACGCCTCTAACTCATCATCATCAAATCCAAACTCATCCTCCCTAGCTACCATCTCCTCATTCCCTTCCCGGATGACATCCATCTGCTCAACCCCAGCATCCTGAGCGGCCCTTAGCTCCCGAATACTCTCCTCTTCCTGCTTCTCCTTAAACCTTTCCAAGTCCTTAATACTCCACGTGCTAATTCCCTCCTGATCCTTGGCCTCGAAGGGCTGAGCCATTCCTCGTAGAAACTTCTTCGCGCTTCCCACGGCCATATCAGTGCTCAAATTGATTTCACTATCCAATAATGCCTGGTTGATCCATTTCGGCAATTGGCTCCGCTTCTTTAAAAATCTTCTGTCAGCCAAGACCATGATACCGTAGTCATCTTTTCCTCGCAAGACACGACCAAGACATTGTGCTGCATGTCTCATGGCGTCGAAAGAAAGGAAGTCGTTCTCTCTAATCCGATATGTCTCGCGAAGGAACTCCAGGCGCGCCTTCAAGATACGGGACTCCGTGTACTGAAATGGAACACCAATGCAAAGCACGGTCCGTCCATACTGATGATCAAAATCAATGCCTTCACTAACTTTTCCTCTGGCGACGCAAAGAAGAATAGCTCCTCGTCCGTTACAACAAGCCGTACGATATGTCTCAAGTGCCAAAGAAGTTTCCTGTGCATCGGGAGTTTCGACCAGAATCAATTTGTACTTCCATACTTCATCTAGGATCCCCATGCCTTGCCACATACTGATAATTGACTCCATGTAGAGGTAAGAGGGAAAGAAGACGACCATACCATCAGGTGTCAATTTAGAAAATTCAGTGAGGATGTTGCCGTAATTGCGAACGACGGATGGCTCATTTCGGACTTGGAATCCAGAGGAAACAGCTACTTGATCAGATCCACGTGTGATGATCATGGGCAGGAAAGAACGTCGTGCCAGAGTCATGCTGTAGGATTCTTGTACAACAGTAGTGAAGCCCAGCATTTTTGGATACATTTCCAGAGGGGAGATAGTCCCAGATGTGATAATAACGGAGCTGAAGCGGTCAAATACTGGTTTAATGGCTATTGCTGCATCGAGACAGGCAAAGTGAAGGACGGGATTGGGGACTTCTGCCGTGTCTGATTCATACGGTTCTAGGATGAGAAGAAACCCTTTTTCGTATGTTGCTACAAGAGTGGCAAATGTGGCTACTTCTTGGAGGGGTTGGTAGTCCTCTATATTGGTCAATTCAAGGGTTCGAACAAGTGACGTCAACCGCTCAGCACAAAACCGTAAAGGTTTCTTCTCAATAAAAGTATACTCTTTGAGATGTGCAAGAAATGAGGGTGGAGTCTCCGAAATAACTTGGCGAACTTTCATTCGTGTCTAGTCATTGTTAGCTATACACGGAGAAAATACGTGGCAGTCTTGCCTTGAGATATTCAATAAAGCGCTTTAAAAATGCTACAAAATGCTCTGCTCTTCTAATATTTCCAGGGACAGCTTCCTTCAAGAGATCATCAGGGAGAGCTGAATAATATTAGTAATCATAGACTTTTTATTTTCGAAGCCACTAACCAGGGTTTGACATGAAAGCATCTTCTTCTCGAGCTTCGTTGGCATCTCTAAGGCCTTCCACCAGTTTTGCATACTCATTCTTAAGTTTATCTGCGTCGCTGTCTTTCATTTCCGATATTTTAGTTTCTAGATTATGTGCGCCTCTGGTAGCTTTTCTTAGCGAGTCTTCAGTGATATCCGTACTTAAGGACTCGATGCAAACGTTGTCAATGTTGTGTGCCTCATCGAAAACAACTATGCAGTCCTTGGAGAGTTCTTTTGATACTCTTTCAGCGATCTTGGGATCCAGGAGATAATGATACGAATAGATGATGACGTTGCAGAAGGACATCTAGTTGCGTTAGAACGACCTATGAGAAAGAAGAGCTACGAACCATTCTTCTTGAAGTAAAATATGGGCATTGTTTGTGCTCTTCTCCGTATCTCATAATACCATCTAAAGTCCACACGCCATTTGGAATAAGGTTATGGGGTTCCAGGAGATCCAAATTCTGTCCTGGTCAGCCGCTTTTTCCCTAGGGAGTCAGGGTTCCTACATCATGATATATGCAAACAGGAACGTCTTCCCCTCGATCCTTCTTCTCCTTAACAAACCCCGCTGTCAGGCTTCGACATCGTGCATCGACAACAGCTCCACTCTTTTCCCGTTTGACCGAAGGATGGAGACATAAGTTCTTTCGACTTGTCAAGCCCAACCCTCGGAAGTCTTCTTTGTGACCCAGTTGCTCCTCCCGATATTTCATCAAAGCCTTCAGCTCTGCCAGCGCTTTCTCAATCTCTGACATGGTACCTGACCTCCATTAGCTATGTATCGATCTCACGGCAGTAGCCACTCACGTGAGCAGTAAATTAACTTTCGGTGCTCTGGATAATATTGCTGATATGCCACGATTAAAGACAGAAGGGATACAGTCTTGCCCGTCCCCGAAGGCATTTCCAGTACGCAGTGACCGCCGGCATCGAGCGTCCCTAGATGGTGGTGAGCACGTGAGGAAGATGCAAGGACTTGGGGACTTGTTACGCTTGAGATCGCACATATAGCTTCATGTTGAGAAGAATGTGAGCATATATATTGTGCAGCCTCAACAGTTCAAAGGGTGGTAAGAAACATACGCATATTGCTCTGTAAGTGTCAATACCTATTCGCCTTCGAGGTATATTTACTTACCTGGATATATCCTAGGATAGGGGAACAAGACAGGTAAATCCCTGGATGTCATCAGCTAAATACTAATACTAACCACCAAAATGTAAGTCATACTCAATATTGAATTTCATCTTGATCTATAGAGATCTCGACTTAGGCCTGGAAGTTTTTTGAGGTCGTCGTTGTCTTAGTAAGCGACAGGAATTCCTCACTTTTGTAACGTGCCTCGTACTCTTTAGTAGGTATCTATCGATATCGACACACTCCTAGTGAATATTATTAACTATCTCAAAGAATCTGTCTGCCGATGATCTTCTTAATCATTATCTTAAAATTGACTGGAAGTCAATAAGGTAGGTCACATATCAGGGTCACGTGGCAAATGAATTGCTGTAAAATAGTGTAGGTAGACACCTCTTATACCTCCCTACTTCCGTGAAAGATCTAAGTAAGGTCCTATTGTACAGGGAACGCCAGAAATGGATCCGCATCCGAATTCATGTTGAGGACCATACACTTATCCTAACGAACTCATGTTTGACGATCGCATAGAAATTCATCGCTCAGCAAGCATATGTATGTATATGTGTAAAAATTGCTGTCATATCCATCACCAATAGCAAAAAGATCCATTTTAACGCCAATAGCCTGTGGTTCCCTTCCGTCCCTATCCGTCCAAAGAATATTCGCTCATATGACATACATTCCCATGGCCTAAGTCAAGTACCCCAAAGAGATCATGATCCATGATCCATGATCCATATCTCGACTACCTGAGTCAAGCCGGAACCTAATGAACGCCGTGCAAAAGGATACTAAAACGCTGTAGCGATTGTAGTCGCAGAATCTCGTAACTCATAAATCGTAACATACCCAAATAACCCAAACAACCCAAACTGCTGTTACCGCGCATAAGGCCTATTCATAGCAGCAATCTCCCTAGCAATCTCCGGCCATTCAAGCTCCCTCTTGAAGCGGCCAGCGAGAAATCCTTGCCTCCCTCTATTCCTTTCGGCCATCAATTTTTCTTCCCACTTCAGTAACTCATATGAGAATCGTAAATGGGGCTGAATAATGACATTCAGTCTTCGAGCTCGCACAAAACAATATGCTCTAGGGAATGAGAGTCCTAACGAGCGCATTACTTCGGCGATGCAGATCGTTGCGCTCCGAGAGACACCTACACGACAATGGACTAAGGTAGCCATGTTTCGATCCCGGCCACGATCTAATCATGGTATTAGTATCACACCATCCATCTTGGACGGGCTTGAGACTCACCAATGAATTTCAAGCATCTCTCAAATTGATCCGTGAGGGGATCCACACCATTATCTTGGACTTGCTGCACAGTCAAGACGTTATCCTCGCCCCACGTCGCCATCTGTCCATCTTTCCACGAGGCTGTCTCCCCGACGCTCAAAATTTGTCCAATCCCCATCTCCTTTAGTAAGTCTGGATTGTTGGCGTGCCCCAGGTTCCCAAGATACATGTAATTTGTGACCCTAGAGGGGAGGCTTCCATCCATATTTCTCAACCAGTCTGGCTCTTCTCTAGCAAGTTCCGTGATCTCCAGGAGACTTTTAGCCTGGTTGACAGGCGACTCGGAAAGCAAGCGAGGAGCGATTGACGTTAAAAGTGCCACATCAGAAGGGTATGCGAAGAAATTCCTGTTCTTGGAAACGTGTAGATTGAGCCAGGCGGTGGGAACAGGTAATCCTGTCGCATACGTGAAGTAGGAGAGCGCAAGGAGGGTAGACTCTGTGTAGCCATCGGTGCAATGGAGCAATATCTTCTTTTCTGGGATTTTTGATACTGGCGGTGGAGGGAAGGGCATTGGAGAATCACCCTCCGTATCCTTTCCGTCATCCGATATATGGTGCAGACCATGAGAGAGAGTATAAAGCCATTTACATGTCTCAAGGATGCCGTCCACTTCACTATGTGACCAGGTGGGCGGCATAATGCTGCCGGAAGAAGGAAACTCGAGATATTCAGGACAGTCAGCGCGCTCCTCCGTGCGCTTCTCAGCAATTCTCTGGAAGGCGGTTGGGTTTATACGGCCAAGGTCGCTACACTCGATTAGTATGTCATATCGTTCATCGCTGCCAAGTAGTGACGGATCTATAGCGGGGTCAGGTGTTGGTCCTAGCCAAACGTTGTGATGGATTTCCGATGCCTTAGTCATGGTGCACATTTCTAGTCTTTCTTGATAAAAGAAATCCATAATCTTTCCTGTCATCTGTCCCTTAGAATCGGTGGAAACTAGGTCGGGGTACCGCTCTTCAAACTCGATAAATGGACTCGTACAGACAAATGTATTATAATGCGGAATTTGGTGGCCTTGGTGCTCCTGTCGAATCTTCCAAGTTCTCTGACTAGCAGCGATTCCTTTCGCTAACTGTCGTACCTCGATCTCATCGTCCCCATAAACAATAATGTCGGAGAGAAAAGCGAATTTGGCGGTCTGGATCTGAAAATTGCGAACAGAGAAGCCCTCCGGCGGATCAATATCTTTGAAATCCACAGCGTTTGTAACCTGAAGGAACTCGTCCGGAGCGATTGCACCCTTCAACCTAGATTGACTTAAATCCCCACCAGCTTTCACGATGGTGATACCTCGAAGACATACTGGGGTCCTCCTCAACGTCCGGCGCCGAGCGACGAAAAAGGCTTGCTGGATTTGATTAGATGGGTGCAGGCCATGGAGCCACGGGAAGACCTGGGACGGTTCTGGGAGCGGTTGCCCCGCAAAATAATCCAATGCTGCCGCAATGCCTGCCGCATCAATCTCATACATAGTCGTAGACCCCGACTTGCACGACTTGTAGTTATCGGGGGGGGTATAGGATAGAACGCTGCTGCAGCGTGGCATCCTTTGTCTCGGGAGACTGGGGCGGTGTGTCTGGCTTCTCTGCTGGTGCCGGGCCGGGGGGGCAGATGGGCAGATGTTTGTTGGGTATCGGAATTGGACATGCTGCCGAAGTATTGATGCTGTCGAGGCTGAGGGTGGGTGTTAAGGGATGTGGGGAAGCGGATCGTGTGTGGGAGGAGGGGATTGGCCTCGGGAGAGCAATCGTAGCCATGCCTGCTCTCAACGACTCGAGAGAGCCGTGTTTGCAAGTCTTTATAATACGTCTCGTGCCACCATGCAAGGAGATTCGGCACAGAAGAGTCCCCCGCGCACCATCTGTCGAGGAATGCAATAAGAAAGTCACAGGGTATGTGCAGGAGAGATCGAGAGATAAGACGGAAAGGGGGAGATCTGCGAGAGATTGAGGGGAGACACCTGGTGGAGCAGACGGCTTCGTCGTTCAGCAGCAATAAGAAGAACAATGGGCCGACGACTTCTGAAGCAATTGCAAACGAGTCGATGCGCTGGCACAGAGGGAGAGACGACACGAGATGTATGTCGTCGTTCAGGGAGAGGACGAATGGGCTTATCGCACCCGCAACACAACGTCTTCAGTCTCCAGCAGGGCGATAAGGTCTGCCGGGCCTGCACATTCGGTGGAGGCGAGAGGACGGGGGATGGGGGATGGGAACGGGCTGGGGCTGGGGCTGGGATAGGACTGGGGACGCCGATTCAGGGCGCGGCCGAGAGAGGAACGGCGGTGGCAACAAGCATGAGATAGATAATAGAGAATGTGATGGTATAATATAATATAATATCGGAAAGTATAGTACAGCAGGAGGTAGGAGAATGCAGTTTGGAGGTGGAGGAGGAGGAGGTGGGGGGGATGGAAACTCTTCTAGAAGAAAGGCTCCTCCACTTGACGAAGGAGGTACTTGTACTGGACGGGACTGGACACTGGTAAGGCGGGGGTGGTGCCTATCAGCTCCCTGGCTATCGCACACTGCAACTGTGCTGTAAGGTGTAAAGGTTGTAGGGTGACGGCAGCCGACGGACCAGAGCCAGCAGCCACTGAAACCTCCGCGTCTACTGGGCCGTCGTGCTGCCGGGCCAGGGAGGACGGCCTTGGCAGCCCACTAATGGCGCGGAGACTGGCGCGCCACGGGACGAATGGGGCAAAGAGTGGTCACTGCAGAGAGGGAACATTGGGGACATTGGGGACTGTGTCGCGGGGGTGTCCGCGCACGCAATTTCATGGAAGCGTTGGAATATCCTAAATACTGTGGTCTCAGATATCAGCACCATTCCTTTCTCTGTTCTTCCTTTCCTTGCATGTGCACAGTGTGCGGTAAATGAGTGTAGTGGATGTCGACCGAGGAGGCGCCATGATAGCAGCCCGTAAGCAAGCATTCAAGCATGATCCTTGTTTCATTCCTTTCCC
>NCSK02000275.1:0-37678 GCA_002276475.2 Chlorociboria aeruginascens | reverse complement strand
TTTTTATTGTTTTTTAAAAGCTATTTTATTAATATTAGGAACCCCGCCGCCTTCCTTGCTACTCTTATCATCACCAATCGCCTTTTTACGTATATCACTTTTTTTTATTTTTATTATTTTTATTATTTTTATTATTTTTAATAAATATTTCAAAATTTATTTTATTATTTTTTTTTATTATTCTCGAAAGCTTTCTTAATTTTTTTTTTTTTTTGCTTTTAATAATTTTTTTAATATTTCTTTTATTATTTTTAATAGCTATCTCGCCAGCTTTTTCGTCCTCGACTTGGCTATTATCGTTCTTGGCAGTACCAGCAATATTAATTTTATTAAAATAATATATTTCCGAAAATTTCTTTTTTTTAATAATAAAATATTTGGCCGCATTATACGTAATTCCAATATTAATACTTAATCCCAAAATATTGCTGCTTTTATCTTAGCTTATTTCTCGAAACTTTATTTTAAAAAAGATTTTAATTAATAAATTAGCTAATTGCTTCGATTTAAAAAGCAGTTTTCGATCCAAATCGGATAGGTTGGGGCGGTGTGAAAAATATGCGGTTAAGGTTTTGAAGATTTGGAAACGCTTAAAAAAGCGGATAAAATTATTAAAATTAATTTTGTTTTTATCGAAAAAAATTGAAAATAATTCGAATATATATAGTTGGGAATTAATATATTTGTCGCATTGATAAAGCGACTTAGCCGAACGAACCCAAATATATTATAAATTATTTTTTTTTCAATCAATATAAAAAATAGCTTTGACCTAAATCTTATATTTTGGATAGCTTTTAATTTTATTAACGATCGCGAAATCCAATTTTTCGAAATTGGAAATTTTATCATATAATTATCGCTTATTTAATTATAGCATTTTCCTATCGGGGCTAAGAAAAAAATATTTAAAATAATATAGAATTGCCCAAAGCTTTATATTTTTAATAAATAACATTTGAAATAATATATTTTTCTAAAACGTTACAATATCGATCGCTTTTCCAAAAAAAAGCATTTCAAGAATATAATTGCTTATCTAATCTTTGATATATATTTTATTTTTTATTATTGCGATAAGATTTAATACGTGGATCGTTTCGGTAACGACGTCAAAAATAAAACGCTGTCTTAACTTAACGCGGGATGGTTAAAATATTATTACGCTAGCGAAAATATAAATTAGCGTTTGTTTATATAATGCGAAATCAAATCGAAAATATAAATATAGATAATTAATAAAAAACAAAAGTGCAAAATATACGCTGCGGCCAAGTAATATGCGTTCGTAAAAAAAAAAAATTAAAAATTAAAAAAAATCAAAAAGCTTAAAGTTGCGGCAAAAAAAGATTTTATAAATTGGTTTAGGCGCAGCTTAAGCTAATTAATATTTCCAAATCAAAAATAAACTTAAAGCTAAATTTTTTTTTATTTTAAAAATAAATTTAATTAAATTTTTTAAATAAAAATTTNNTTTGCTTACTTTTTTCGAGCAAAAATAAATTTGGAAATTGGCTGGCTATATATTAAAAACGGGATTTGGCAAATTATCGCTTTTCCAAATTATTAAATATTAAAAGCAAAAATATTACGCAAATAAATTTTTTTATTATAAAAAAAAATTTTATAAATATTTTTAAAAAATAAATAATTAAGCTTTAAATTTTTTATTTATTATTTAAAAAGNNTTTATATATATTTATTAATTTACGAAATATAAGTACGGCATTAAGCCGAAAATATTTCGTACGTAAAAATTGCTTAAAAATTATTAAAAAAAATTAAATAATATATATTATTGAAAGTGCTCAAAATTAAAAAAAAAAAAGAATGATTTATTATCGTGAGAGAGCGAGCCTTAATAAGATGAATCGCTGACTAATCTAAGCTAGCTAAGCAAATATATTAAATGCTTTAAGCATAATCGTAATAATTATTTTTTTATAAAAAAATCCGGCGCCTCGGCGAAAAAAATAATTATATAAAAAATAAGCAATATATAATAATATTTATTTCTTAAAAAAATTTATTTATTTTTTTTTTATATTTTTTTACAAAATTAAATGCATTTTTAAATTTTGCTTTAAAATATTATTAATTATATTTAAATTTATAGCTTTTTCAATATATTAAATATTAAATATATTTTATAAATATAATTTATTTTGTAATAAATTTTTTGATTTCGAAAGATTTCTTATTTTTTGTTGAACTCTCAGGTGTAACGGTTGCATGGGGTTCAGAATATGAGTAGAAAATAAGTAATATTAATCTATCTAAAGGTTGAAGTGGTCCAAGGATATGGGTCTATTTATATCCATATTCTTGCCCAGATGACTAATATCTAATCTTTTATATTCACCAATATGCTACCGATATCCCATCGATATTTATACGTTTAGCCTTTATTAGCTAGTCGTAATTAATTCTTGATATATCCCTTTGGATTCGATTATGCTTAATAAATTTAAATAATATTAATAATTTTTATTTTTAATTGCTTAATAAATTTGGCATATTTTATTATCGTTAATAATTTTATTAATTCGTTAATTATTATTTTATTATTAGTAATATATCATAAATCAATTGCCTTATTTGCAATATGTTCGCGTATAAAATAATATTTAATATTTATATACTTGGTTCGCTAATAAAATTCGGGATTTTTAGCTAAGTTTAAAAATTTTTAATTGTTTTTATATAATTTAATTAATTTNATATNGGNNCCAAAATATATTATTTNNTTTATAATTTGCCTNAGCCATAAAGCNTTTGAAATANCNTTGGCNAACGAATAATATTTCGCTTTANTAATNAATTATNNTATTATANNTTATNGTTTTAATAAATATAAAATTATTTTTTTAATAAAAAAATAAATATTTNTAAAAATTNANTTTTTTATAAATTTATTTTTTGCNAAATNTGCGTTATAATATTTATAAAATNTAATTATATTTTATTTNATTTTTTTTTTNTTNGCNNAATATTTTATTTTAAATATTTTTATGCTTTATAAATAATATAAAATTTGGTTAGCGGCTTTAATATATTAAAATAACGAATTATTAAAAAATTAAAAAAGTATTAATATTTTATATAATATATTAAGCCTAATTTATATTATAAAATATATAAGCGAACCGATTTTTAATTCGTAAAGCTTAATATTTTTATTTGTAACTTTGCTTTTAAATAAAATTATAATTTTAGTTGCATTAGCGGCCATTAAAATATTAGCAAATTTATAATTTTTTATATTATATCGAATAAGAATTTTGTTAATATAAGCATTTTGGCACAAAGCAATAATGCTTTTTTTTTTTATTTTTAATAATTTTTATTTTTAAAAAATATTTTGCTAATTTTAAATTTTTTATTTCGAAATTTTTAAAAAGAATTTTTTTTAAGCTTTTTAATTTTGCTTTGATTTTTGCTTATTATTAGCATATTATTTATATATATAATAATTATAAATTCCGTTTTTTTATTAATATAAATATATTAATTATTAATATAAAATTAATATTTTATTTTTTGAAATATAAATGCTAGTTTTTTTTGCCATAATCGAGATGCTTGCTTAAGTTTATATAAAGCTTTTAGCAATTTGCATATTTATAAAAATATATTTCTTAATATTCTTTTATTAATTTTTTAATTAAATAATATTTTTGTTGAGAAGTTAGGGCAGATTAGATAATACGCGAGTCTAGTTAGAGTCTCCATAGTTTAATCTATGGTATCCAACCCTATTAAGCCTCCCATTTCCAATAGGTTATGAGATCCGGTGCGTATTGAACACGACTCTCTTGCTGAAGCAAAACCGAACGAATAAACCGAACGAGCAACCGTACGAATCTAGAGACCTCCAAAGGGAGCTCTCACAAACCGAACGAACCTAACGAATCAACCGAACAAAATCAGAGTCTCCAAAGGGAGCTCTATATAAACCGAACGAGCCGAACGAAGTCAAAGTTTCCGGAGAAAGCTTTGTACAAATCAAAGTTAGACAAAGTCCAAAAGGGACTGTTTGCAAGCAATAAAACAAGTGCGGTTTCCATACATATTAAATAATCGACGAACCAAAATATTACGCGTCGATTTATATAAAATATAAAATAGGGAAAAATAGCAAATACCTGCCAACGCTTACAAGGAACAATTATAAAAATTAATTTCGTCGAACGAAAATAAAAATCAAAAATAAAAAAAAAATTTTATATTATCGAAATAATCAAAACCAAGTTTGCATAAATTTAACAAAAAAGAAATATTAAGTTATTAGTAAATATGCTATTTATATCTGCAGATAGCACTAATAAAATTGCCGATATTATTAATTAATTTGAACGATTTAGCAAATTATAAAATTTGGAAAAAGCAAAAATATAAAATTAAAATAATATTAAGGCAATCGAAATAATTATTAAAAAATTAGGAAAAAATAACGCAATTTTAATTAATAAATATAAGATTGCTTTTGGTGTTTAAACTTAATTTAAATTAAAATATAAAATAATAAATTTAATTATCGCCAACCAATATATAATTAATATTTAAAATTTTATATTTAATAAAAACATAAAAATCGATAGGTTATAAAGCAAGCTTAAGAAATATTAATAAAAACTAATTGCAGCCAATAGCATAATAAAAAATGCTTATTTAAATAAAGCATTTTTATTAATATTAATTTTTTTATTTCAAAAATAAGAACGCTATATTGCTATAATCGATAAATTTCTTACTTAACAATTGCTATTAATTAAAAAAAAAATTAAAATTTTTATAAAAAAAAAAGTAACGATTAAGCAAAACTTAAAATTTGGAAGCATTAGCAAAGAAAAAGCATATGCAATATAGCGTTAATATCAAACTATTTACTATTATTTAAATTATGCTTTACGAAAAAAAAAGTAACGCATCCAATATAAACATAACGAACGTGGCATTTAAATATTATTACTATAAATTTACCGAGTACTTTGTAGCCGATTGCAAATACCAAGCTGCTAATAAAAAATTTGCACGTAAACTACGTTTCAAAAACGAAAATAAAAAATATAAATCCAGATCTAAATCTAGAGCTTCTAATATTCGACGCTCGAAATTTATGCAGCCAATTTTTTAATTTATATTTAAGCCATTTCGCTAACTAAGAAAAAAGCCAATTTTTTAACGCAAAAAAAAAAAAAATATATTGCTGCTTATAATTTCGATAAGAAAATTAAGAATAACCTTAATAAGCAAAATTAAAAAAAATTTTTCGATAAAAAAACTATAATTAAAAANANTATATTATNAAANAAATTTATTTNTAAAAGNANNCCANNCGATTNGGCAATNNATANAAAAGCAAATTTATTTATAANTAATTAATTTTATTTGTTTAAAAAACTAANNNCGATATNNAAANTNNATATATAANTAAAAAAAAAAAAATGCTATATTTTTNNTANCAANAAATANNNTTNNTNAANGCTGCNAATAAAANNTTTTNTTATTTAAATAATATNNTTTTTNTTNNTANANTAAATATTAATTTAATTTNAGCGAAAAANNTATNNAAAANTAGNTATNANAAAGCNTTTAATAAAAAAAATATTTNNATTANTAAAAAATATAAAAAAATTTTAATANNAAAANAATTATATAATTTTTATATCGTAAAGCATATATTTAAAAAATATCAAAACAAAACAATTAAAAAAATAACCTTTTTTTATTAATTTTGCTTTAAGCAAACTTGCCTCGTTCAAAATTGCTTTTCTTGGAACCGCTTTAATTAAACCTATTTCGAAAATTATATAAATAAACCAAGAAATATTAAGCTTAATTATTTTATTGCAATTGCCTAAGAATGGAATATTAGCATAAATAATTATAAATTTTGATATAGATAATAATAGCAATAATAAAAAAATAACGAAGGAAAAAAAACTAGCACGATATTTTAAGTATTACAAACGTTTTGCTTATCTTAAATCCAAAAAAATTCGTAATTTTTACAAAATAATAATATTCGAAAAAAAAATTAAGATTCCAAGCAATATTAATATTTGTAATATATATATTATTACAAAAATGCGAAATAAAATTTTAAAAAAGCTAAGCGTATAGCCAACAAAAATTTTAAAGCTTATATAATTTAACGTTGCTAGATTATTTCCATTAATAATTCTGGAAAACTAATATTTTTTATTAATAATTAATATTTATTTAAGAAAAAATTGGGTTTTCCTAATTAAGCATAAAAGAAACGCTAATCAAATATTTAAAAATTAAAAAATTAAAATAAAAAAATAAATAAAAAAAAAAAATCAAGCGTACCCGATTAGATAATGCTTTAGAATTGCTAAAAGTAACAAAAAAATAAAAGATTAAAAATAAAATTATTTTATAATTAATTATAATTATATTTTTATATCAAAATAAATTAGCTAAACGCTTAATTTAAATAATAGAATTTGATATGCGAGCAATATTAAAAAAAGCATAATTATTAATCAAATTTTAGAATAAAGCTATAAAAGCTAATAGCTATATAAGAAATTGCACGGCTATAGGACCTATAATTAACAATTAAAAAATTTATTTAATAAAAGCTTTTATTAGCAAAGTTTTTTTTGATTAATTATATTCGCAAATGGAAAAGCAAATACTTTTATTATATTAATAAAAAAGCAATCCCTGCAAGGGAACGCTATAATAAGCTTGTTAATCCTGGCAAAATTAAAATATTTATAAAATATTCGAACGATACGACCAAGCATTTCAAGATTTATTTTCTAAAGCGTAAATATATTATATTATTAAATAAAATTATTATTAAGAAAAGCACAAATAATAAAACAATTAATCTAAAGCTTCGGAATTGTATTACTAGATCGCAAAATATAATAAACGTAGCTTTAAATAAAAAATTAAAAAATAAATCAAAGAAAATAAACGCTTTATCAAAAACAATTAAAATAAAAGTAAAATCAAAACCAACAATAATATAAATTAAAATTCCAACCTTTATTTTACTAGCCGATATTCCTATGTTTATAAAAAACGATATGCCTAATAAAAATGATTTTATTAAAAAATAACTCAAAGAATTCAAAGCAAATAAACCATCCTAGCCGATAATCGAGAAAATAATTAAAAAATCTATTAATTCGCAAAATATCGAAATATAAAACGAGCTACTTGCAAATTTACAAAACAAAAAAAAAATATAGGCTAATTTATAAATCGAGCCTATTGCCAAGAAATCTATAGGTAAAATATCGAATATTACAAAATTTTCCTAATATTTTATAAGATCAAATTGAAAAAAATTAGGATCGAATTTAGAAAAGCAAAGCAATGCGAAAAAAATTCGAGCAATAATAATATAGCTCTTAGCAAGCGAAGTTAGCAATCAAAATTTTAATAAATTAAGAATTATTTCGAATAATAATTTTAAAAAAGCTTTTTTTATAGAGATTATAGCCGATATTAAAATTTTTTAAATATATAAAAAAGCAATCGAAAGCAATAAGCATGCAAACAAATAGCGTAAAGCAATAGCTAAAAAAATATTATTTTTATATATAAATAAAATTTTTCGAAAAATTATAATATTAAAAAAAACTAATTTTATTTCTTTTAAATAGGTTTACACAATTAAAACAATTTTTAAAAGAAAGATTAAATAATTTAAGGCACGTTTAATAGCAAAAAAATTTAATTAAATATATAAATAAAATTATAATTAAACATTTGCATTAATGGTTCGAATAAATATATTAAGATTATTTCTAGCAATAGTAGCAATAAAAGATTTGGAATACCGCTAATATAACATTAAAAATGCTTTTATAAAATTATATTTAAAAAAAAATAAAATTATTATAAGAAATTTTTATAAAAAAAAAATTAAGTTTGGCAGGCACTAAAAAGCTTTTATAAACTTAAATAAGCTGCTAAAAACTGGAACCGATTAATTAAAAATAAGCTTATTAATTAAGGCTTTACGCAAAGTTAAGCAGAGCCTTATATATTTATATACAAAAAAAAAAAACATTAAATTTTTTTATATATATTAATAATATTATTGCTGCTGCAAAGCAAGGAAAAAAATTTAATTAGTTTTATAAAAAGCTATTAGCAAAATTTAACGCCAAGAATCTAGGGAAAATTAATAAAATTTTTAATGCTAAAATTATTTGTAATAGGCAGAACCGAATCCTTAAGATTAATTAGAAGCAATATTTTACTAGCGTACTTAACAAATTTAAAATTATTAAAAAATTATTTAAATCAAAAAAGATTCCAGCCAAAAAATACGAAAACCTACGATTTGCAAACGATAAAAATAAACAAATTAATATTTCTAAATATTAGCAAGCAATTAGAAATCTAATATATATAATAATTTTTACAAAACCTAATATCGCATTTATTTTTAAAAAGCTAAGCTAATTTATAAGCGATTTAATAAGGTATTATGGCTATATCNTNAAATTATTATTTTAATATTTAAAATTAATANNTANAANAAAATNTTTGCTTTGCTTTAAANAAAAAATATAAAAAAGCTATATTTTATTTAAANNNTAATTAGGNAAGCAANAAAATTAATAAAAAAANNATATNNANAAATATAATTATNTTTTTTAATAAATTAATATTATAATNAANNAAAAAGCAANGCTTAATAGCTATATTAANCTATAAATNAAAATATATAGCTTTTGCAAATTATNNAAANNTAAATTAATAATTTGCNTAAATATTTANAAATTTAAANTTTGCTAAATATATTAGCAAAAATATTAAATTAATTTAAATATTNNNAAATAATTAAANAAGCNATTGCTTTAATTAAAAATGNATATTTTAATAAGNNATNNAANNATATAAATATTATATATTATTTTATTNGTAANNTAATAAANNAAAANTTTCTAAAAATTAATTATATTNCNATANCAAAAATAATTNNAAATAANCTAACCAANCCNNTNNAATAAATANCNTTTAAAAAATTNAANAACCANATANNTTTNATNNAAAAANNAAANAANAAATNTTAAAATTTAAAAAAAAAAAAAGCANAAAAAAGTTTTTAATTTTTANATTCGTTAANGGAANNNATTACGTAAGCTTAAAAANTTTTAAGCTTACGTAACCTAAGATCCNANNTCCNAAGTTAAANNATTNGNATTTGCCCTATANGNAAAATNTTAANAANTTANNNCANATTANNTAATANNCAANTTAANAATTTANNTATTNTATGCTNANAGCTTGGATTNANTTANNNAAANTANTTAAGNNTTNTACTTCCCACGGACAAAGGTCCTGGGACTATAATCTACATAGAGAGCTTTATATAATAATATATAAAGTTCAACCCCCGCTAAGCCCCTCATATTTCCAATAATAATAAAAATAATAAAAAATTTAATAATATTTTTTTACTTAATTAAAATTTTATTAAAGCGGAGAATAATAGCAAGAATAACGGCGATAATATAATATAATATAATGCAATATATTATAAAAATTTATATAAAAAATAAAATAATAAAAATAATATTTATAATACGCAAGCTATTTGGCTAAATATTTAAAGCTTATATAATTTTTATTTTTTAATATATTATAATATATTTTTAATGCAAAAAAAAATTTTATTTATAATTTTGCTTATAGCCTTACAAATAATAATCGCAAGTTTGCTTGCAATTTTTTAGCTTAAAATCTTATATTAGCTTATTAAAAATTTATATAATCTAATTTTCAATTTTAATTCACGGACCGCAGCCGAAGCCTAATTTCAATTTTTAAAAATTATTTTAATTTTAAAAATTTTATTTTATTTTTTTTTTTTTTAAAAAGCTTATTTTGTTATCGTATCGATGGGGTAGCGGTAAGATTGCTTTTTAATATAATTTTTTAATATTTTCGCAACTTTTCAAAAGCATATTTCAAATGTTTAAATAATTTTCAAATATTATTATTAGGCAAATAATTTATTTAGCAAATTTTATATATAATCGTGCCGTTTTTTTTATTAATAATTCATAATAGCTTTTATATTAAACTTTTGCTTTGGGTTAGCTTTATCGATTATCGACGAGGAAAAAATAATATTCGTTCGCTTATAATAAAATTCAAATAAAAATATATAAATAATATTATAAATTTTTTAATTTAATAAAAGTTTTAATTAATATGCGAAAGCTTTGTTACCTATAATAACTCGTATTATAAAAAAGCTAAAATATTTATATTTAATTTTATTTTATATTTTAAATTTTTAAATATTTTTATTTTTTAATAATATTATATTGTTTACGTTAAAAATTCAATATATATATTTCGCATTATATTAGCGCTGCTATATTTTTTATATTTCGGTCCAAAACTTAATTAAAATTTTTTTTTTTTTAATTTATAATTTTTATTTTTCGTTTTATTAATAGTACGGCAAAAATTTTTTTTTTTTGATTTATTATTTTTAATAAAGCTAAATAATATTTTTGGATAAAATTTATAAATAGCATAAAATAAAATATTTTTAATTAAGCTATGCCAAGCATTATTATATACAAACTTAGCTAAAAGCAGCTTGTTGCATTAATTATTTTTTTTATAAATAAAATAAATTTTTAAATATTATTTAATATTTTAATTTTGGTATTTTATTTATTTGTTTATTTGCGAATAAAACGCAATGTTAAATTGGCGTTATATTTTTAATAAAAAGCATAAAAATAATTAAAAATTATTTATAAAAATATTTTTACGATTTAATATAATATTTTTAAAAAATTTAAAATTTTTAATAATAATTATTAAAAATATATTTATTAAATATGCGGCAATAATAATTTTTTAAATTAAAATATATTTAGCTATTTTTATAAATTTATAAATTATAACAAATATTGCATTATAAATATTGCTTAAATAATTTTTGCTCGATGGCAATTTTATAATAAAATTATAAAAAATCTTTTTTTATAAAATTTTAAAAATAAATAATATATTAAGTTTTTTATATAGCTTATATCGGTAAGCTTTTATATGCTAACAAATATTATAACGGCGAATTTATTTTTTTTATATTTTTATATTTAATTAAAAAAAAAAAAATCCAATATTAATTAAATATTTGGTTTATTTTGCATAGCCAAAGCGTTTTAAACTTATTTCTTCGCTTATAATTATTAAAGTTTTTTTATAGTATTTTTAATAATTTTTGTTTTTTTAATAATTTTTATAAATAAAAAATCTAATTTCGTTATATGTAAATATATTTTAAAAATTAATAACGTAAATATTAATTTTTTCGGTCCTGCAATATTATTAATTGCTTTAATTATTATTTATAATATTGCATTTTTATTAATAGATTTGCTCGCTAATTTATGGTTAATTATTTAATATGCTTGTTATAAAAATGCATAATATCGTTTAATCAATTCGACGCTATTATATGCCTTTATTAATATTTTTTTAATTTCGATAATTATAAATTTCGCATATTGCTTAAATTTTATAAATGCAAAATTTTTTTTTAGTATCGTAAATAATTTAATTAGGAAATTTTAAATATATATTAATTTAATAGATATATAATGCTTTTTATATAATATACATTAATATATTATTAAAAAATTAGGCGGCCCCAAATTTAATAGCTAAATTAATAATATATAATATCGATGCTTTGTTAAAATAAAAAACATTAATAATAATAAAATAATTAAAATTAATATTGTTTTTAAATATAAATTTAAATTTGCTAGGGAATTTGCTATGCATTTGGCATTAGTAATATAAGTTAATTAATTTTTTAACGGCTTTAAAATTAATATTATAGCTAGATCTTTTAAGAATTTTAATAAATCGCTATATTAATAAATAATTAAATTATTAATAAAATTAGCATAATTTCGTTTCGATAAAATAATTTTATATTAAAATTTTTTTTTTTGCTATTTAGCAGCATTTATAAATGCTTTTATTTCCGGATAATTAAGATAATTTTATTGCCTTAAATAAAAAAATTTCTAAGATTATCGAATCGTATTTCTAAAGCATTTATATTTTAAAAATATATAAAAAATAAAATATTAATAAATATTATATAAAATATAATCTTTTCTACCGAAATAAGAACTTATATGATGCCCTTAGCAATTGCAATGCTTTTATTAAACTTTATTTTATTCGCCTTAAAAAAAGAAATATTAAGCTTAATATTAAAATATTTTTTTTTAAAAAGCAAAAAATTGNNATTTTTTAATAAATAAAATNNTAGCTNNTTTATTTATCGANNATAATTCNTTNAAATNTATTCGACGAATATCGATNNAAAATAAAAATAAANNTATTTTATATTTTTGTTTNNTAAAATTAATTATTTTTAATAAAAGCATAATATNNAANTTAATTTTAAAATATAAAAANNAGCTTGGCTTCGTNGACGTTNNNAAATTTAATTAANAANNTAATATAAAAANNATTTTCAAATATTATAANNNTAAATTAANNATAATTANATTTTTGTTTANNNAAATTATTAAATTTTTTTATTTTTTTATATTATATNAAAAANGTTTTATATTTTTTAAAAATANTTTTTTANTTCGTCGTATATATNNTTTAAGTTTTATATNGTNNATANGCTTTTTTTNGCTTTATTATAATATATTATATAAAATANNATTTATATTTNTANCAAATATAGCATTATTAATTATATTNNTTNTTTTTGCTAAATTTNNTATTACGCATATTTTTNTTATATAAATAATTTATATAAAANTATTNTTTTTTANNATAANNTTTAATTAAANNTTNTTTTTTGNTTTTAAACGCATTTCCTTTATATATCTAATTAATTTAAAATTATAAAAAATTATTATCGTGCTTAGGATTCGTATTAAAATTAATATAATTATTTGCAAACAAATCGATAATATATATAAGCATATATTGTTACGTAATTATCAAAATTGCAAATTATATTCCAGCATAAAGCTTTTGGAAAATAAAAAAAAAATTAAAAGAATACAAATTAATATTTTAAAATTTTTTAATATGCGTTCAAAACCTAATTTTTTAAATTAATATCGCTTTGTTGGCTTGTATTAAAGCCTAATTAAAGCTGCTAAAGCTTATTAATCATTAGCTAAAAATATTTAAATTAATTTTTTTTTAAAATTTTTTATAATAATTTTAACAAAGAATATTAAACGCTATTTTATCAAATATTTTTATTAAATTTCGTTAATTTCGAAATAAGCTTTAATTATTTTTATAATTATTAAAAAATTATAAAATTATTTAATAATATAATTAAAATAAAATTTTTTTATATGTTTCTTAAGCATGATAAAAAATATAATTAGATAATAATTAGGTTATAAGCCAATTTTATAGCAATATTTATAAAATTTCTAAAGCTTAAAATTTAAAATATTATATTTATTGCTTTTATATTTTTTATTTTTATTATAATAAATTTTTATAAGGTTAACAAAAAGCTTAATAAAAACCTCGAATAATTATTAAAATAATCGATAATCTTATTAAAAAAATTAATTTTAAGCTAAAAAAAAAATTATTAACNAATAAAAATATTAATCGAAAACTAAAAGATTTACGTCGATTTCTATCTTGGAATTATTAATTTAAACCGTTTTAAAAAAATAGGTTTATATAAATTCCTATTCGCAAATTAAAAAGCTTAATATTTTGAAATATATTTGTTTTTTTTTAAATATTAGTTTTGTTAACAAAAAATAAAATATTTATTGGTTCGAAGCGAGGCTCGTTGCTTTTTTTTATTTTGGAATATAGCTAATAAATAAAGCAATAATAATAATAATATTATTTTTAATATAATTAAAATAAATAAATTAAATAAAAATTTGTTTGGCTATATTTTTTACTTATATTTTAGCAATATTAAAGTTTTTTTTTTTATTTGTTTATATATGGAATTATTTTTTTATTATAATTTTCCATATAATCTTAAAATAAAAATAATTTAATTTTTTATTTCTAACCTATACGCCGAATCGTCGAAGAAATTCGATAAAGTTTTGCAAAATAATTTTATTAATTAAATAAAAATGTTTTTATTTTTATTTTTTAAAATTAATATAAATATAATTTTATAACTTAATTTCTTGGTAGTATCGTTTGCTATAAATTATTATAAAATATATAATATATTTATTTATTGCTTCTTTTATTTTATATTTATTAAAATTAAAATTTAGCTTTTTGTTTTATAAAATTTTATTAATTAAATAATTATATTTAAATAATTTTTTTTTTTTAATTAAGATTTCGTCGATTTTGCTAAAAGAACCTGGTTTGCTTATATTAAATATATCGTATAAGAAATAAGTTATATAATTAATAAATAGAATAATTTTTGGTTTTAAAGAATATTTTCCTAATTTCTAAATCATGAATTAAGTAATAAAAATTAGATAAATAGATATTTTTATATGTAATAAATATAAATCGAAAAATGAATTAAATTTTTGATCTTTTGAATATTTTTTAAATTTAAAATACGAAAAGCATTTAATAAATCTATTAATATTTTTTAGCATATAAATCCAAAGTAAATCTGGTTCCAATACGGGTTAGGTAAGGTTTCAAACGCATACGCCTTTCGCTTTCGATAAATATCTCTTTTTTAGTGTATATTTAGCTGTTTATAATTATATTAACCACTAATTAATATTGATAATCCTTAGGAATAATTGCAATTAAATTAAAAATCAATATGTATTATAAATATGGTTTATATTAAGTTTAAAACTGGAAGAAATTGGAAAGAGAAAACCTTTTATATATCCAAAAAAATGCCTCCTAATAAATCCTATTAATTCACCAGTTATCCTTTATTAATTTTTTATATTCACCCATAGAGCCCAAAAAGGCAATATGTAAGATTATTCCCACATATGCCTCGACGTTAACTTATTATACTCCTATGGGTATAATTGCCTCTTTATTACTCGAGATATATTCCCATAATATTAATATTTTAAAAAAAAAGTTTGCAAATATAAAATAATTAAAAAGCATTTATTAATTGCTTATTATTCGTAAACAAATAGCTAAAGCAAAATTTTAAACAAAATAATTAAAAATTATTTATAAATTTTTATAGCAAAAAATTAAATTATATAAATATAATTGCTATTTTTAATATAATTTGCTTATAATAATAATCGCAGCCATATTATCCAAATTAGCCCTAATTATGCGTTATATAATATTAATTATATTATTAAAATTAAAATTTTTTAAAAAAAAATTTATTAAAATAATAATAATATAGCTATATTAGCAATAAAAAATTAAATTATTAAACTAAAAAAATTATGCAGCCAGCTTATTATAAAATTTATAGCAATATAAAAAAAAATATTGCATTATTATAATAAACATTATATAATAATTAATATTAAAACTAATGTTTTAATAAAATTATTTATTTGCAATTTTTGATTATAAATAAAAAAGCTTATTTTTTAATAAATTAAATTTTTTTAAATTTATAAAAAAATTAGCTTTTAAATTTATAAATTTATTTTGCTATTTTAATATTAACGATTGCATTTTATATTTTTTATATTAATATTAAAACTATAAAATTTTCGATAAAACCAAAACAAATTATTATTACCAAAGCTAAAAAATAAATTAAATTAATAAAAAATTAAAAATATTTATAATAAATTTAAAATAAATAATATTATTTATTTTTTAATAAAATAAATAAAATAGTTTTTAAAATATAATATTTGGAAACCTAAAAAAGCATTTTAAAAACGCATCGCTAATATTGCGAATATAAAAAAAAAAAAATAATAAAAAAAAAAACAGCGAAAATAATTAAATAAAAAAAAAATTGCCGTTATTTTAATTGCTAATATTAAAAATAATATTATTTTTAATAATAGCTTGAATAATAATAAAAATAGCTCGAAAAATAGCTTAAATAATTCGTTTGCTTTGGATTTTTTAAATTAATTTTTGGCAAAAGCATTTTTTATTAGGCATATTATTTTTTTTATAAATATAAAAATATTGGCTAATAAAATAAAAAATTAAAATTTTAATTTATATTATTATTAATTTTAATTTTGCTTTTATTTTAATTATTTTTAATAAAGCATTTATTTTTTTTAGTTTATTTTTTAGTTTTTTATTTAAAGCTACGTTTATTATATTTTGCGATTTAAAAATATAATTTCGAAATTTTAAATTAATTATTTTATTATTTATGCTTTTTTTAATAATAATTTTGCTTAATAATATAATATATTTATGCTTTAAAAAATAAATTTTAAAATATTTAATCGTATCGTTCGAATAATTTATAAATATTTTAATTTTATTAAAATTAATAAGCTTATCGTTGTCACGGTTATGCCTAAGGCATCCAATGCTTTCGCTTAACTAGCTTAGATTAGTCAGCGACTTACTTTATTAGGGCTCGCTTTCCCACAATAATAAATTATTTTTTTTCTTTTTTAATTTTAAGTATTTTTAATAATATTTAATAGCAATATTTTTAATTGCTTGTTATTTGTAAATTATTTAATTTATTAAACCATTAGCCTATTTGGCAACCAAGAATTATTAAAAGTTTTAATTAAAAATTGTTACTTATATAATTTTATTAAAATTATTAACTTCCGCTCCGCATTTCTTGCGTTATTATATTGCAATATTTTTTATTTTTAATAATATATATATTTAAAACTTTCTAAGCATTTTTGTTCTAGCAAATGCAAAAAAATATTATTATTTAAGTTAACAAATTTATATTATTTATTAAAATTTAATATTTATATAGCTTGCAAATTTTATATAAATTTCTTAATTTTATTAGCTTCGTCGCAAACAATAATTTTGCTATTATAAACCTATATTTATTAATGAAATATTAACGTTATTTTAATAATTTTTATTTAGTTAAATAAATCGAATTATAAAATATATTTTAATTAATTTTGTAAATATTTTTGATTAATTTAAAAAGCACGTTTATAATATTATCAACGTACTAATTTTTATAATAATTAAATTTAAAAAAGCTGCATTAGCAGCAGCTATTTAATAATAAAATTAATATTATTTTTAAAATTTATTATTCGCAATTTTTTATTAGCTATATATTATTTTTATAATAATAAATTCGAAATTTATCAAATTTAAATTAACGTTTATTAGCTTTTAATTTCGATATATTTAATATATTAAATTATTTAAGTTTTTAATCACAAAACCTAGGCCCCGAAATGCATATAAAAATCATATTTTTTATCGCTGCCGCTTTATAAAAATTTTGTAATAAACTTCCGCAACGTGCTGCATCGCCTTCATTTTGCAATTTATAAAAATCTTAATAATAAAGCAATTACATAATTTTTATATTATAAAGCATATATTTAAAAAGTACCAAAACAAAATAATTAAAAAAATAGCTTTTTTTATTAATTTTATTCCAAGCAAACTTGCCTCGATCAAGATTGCTTTTTTTAAAATTGCTTTAACCAAACCTACCTCGAGGGTTACATAAGCAAATTAAGAAATATTAAGTTTAATTATTTTATTATAATTACTTAAAAATAAAATGCTTGCACAAATAATTATAAATTTTGATATAAATAGCAATAGCAACAATGGAAAACCAACGAAAAAAAAAAAATTAATATAATATTTCAAATATTACAAACGCTTTGCTTATTTTAAACCCAAGAAAATTTATAATTTTTATAAAATAATAATATTCGAAAAAAAAATTAAAATCCCAAGCAATATTAATATTTATAATATATATATTATTACAAAAATGCAAAATAAAATTTTAAAAAAGCTAAGCATATAGCCAATAAAAATTTTAAAGCTTATATAATTCGACGTTACTAGGCCATTCCTATTAATAATTTGGGAGAATTAATATTTCTTATTAATAATTAATATTTATTTAAGAAAAAATTAAATTTTTCCAATTAAGCATAAAAAAAACGCTAATTAAATACTTAAAAACTAAAAAAATTAAAATAAAAACAAAAATTAAACGTGCCCAATTAGATAATGTTTTAAAATTGCTAAAAATAACAAAAAAATTAAAAATTAAAAATAAAATTATTTTATAATTGATTACAATTATATCTTTATATTAATATGGGCCAGCCGAGCGCTCGATTTAAATAATAAAATTTAATATGCAAACAATATTAAAAAAAGCATAATTACCAATCGAATTCTAAAATAAAGCTGCAAAAGCTAACAGCTATATAAAAAATTGCACGGCTATAGGATTTATAATTAATAATCAAAAAATCTATTTAATAAAAGCTTTTATTAGCAAAATTTTTTTAATTAATTATATTCGCAAATAAAAAAGCAAATGCTTTTATTATATTAATAAGAAAGCAATTCTTATAAAAAAATGCTACGATAAGCTTGTTAACCTTAGCAAAATTAAAATATTTATAAATTATTCAAATAATATAACTAAGCATTTTAAGATTTATTTTCTAAAGCGTGAATATATTATATTATTAAATAAGATTATTATTAAAAAAAGCACAAATAATAGAACGATTAATTTAAGGCTTCGGAATTATATTGCTGGACCGCAAAATATAATAAACGTAGCCCCAAATAGAAAACCAAAAAATAAATCGAAAAAAAATAAACGCCTTACTAAAAACGATCGAAATAAAAGCAGAATCAAAACCAACAACGATATAAATTAAAATTTTAATTTTTATTTCACCAGCCGATATTCCTATGTTTACAAAAGAAAATATGCCTAATAAAAATACTTTTGCCAAGAAACAACCCGAAGAACCCAAAGCAAATAAATTATCCAAGCCAATAATTAAGAAAATAATTAAAAAACTTACCAATTTGCAAAATATCGAAATGCAAAACGAACTATTTGCAAATTTACAAAATAAAAAAAAAAATATAAGCTAATTTATAAACCGAACCCGTTGCTAAGAAATCTGTGGGTAAAATACCAAATATTATAAAACCTTTTTAATATTTTATAAAACCAAATTGGAAAAAATTAAAATTGGAGTTGTGGTAGCTTGTTGTTGGGTAGTCTGACCATTCCCAGTACCCCCACCCCCACCCCCTCCACCTAGTATTGGGGTTGTGGTATCTTGTTGGGGGGAAGTCTGACCATTCCCAGGACCTCCGCCTCCTCCAACCACAGTAGTTGATGTGGGAGGTAGTTGGGGGGTAGTTTGTGTAGTCCCCTGACCTGGAGTGTCTGTCCCTGTTGTTTGTGTTCCCTGGCCTCCCGCGCCTCCTTGTGTAACACTTGAGGAACTCGTCCCGTCCGTATTACCATCAGGACTTGTTGATGTTGTAGTTGCTGGAGAAGTAGTGGTAGCAGGGTTATCGGTCGTCGTAGTTGAGACTGATGTAGTAGCAGGCGCTGATGTCGTTTCTGTGACGATGACCGTTCGTCCACACGAACCCACTATATTGCCCAATGGGTAGCCTACAGTTGAAGTGATGGTCGTTGTACATGGTGTTGAGGTTGAATCCACGGAACTCGATGATGATGATGATGATGACGAGGTTGATGATGAGGTGGAAGTAACTTCAGACGAATTGGTGGTTCTCGCAAATAGTAATATTCCTAGATTCCCTACATGAAATGAATTGTTAGGCGCGTAGCTGCGTTTGATACTGGGATCTGATTTGTCCCTCTGACTTACCTCGAGGATGTGCGGCTACTCCATGAAGGAGAGGTAGAGCGCCAAGAAGAACCGTCAGAGGTTGCATGATGAAGACCGCTCAATAAGTGAAGGCCCATCGAACACGATCTCACGAGGGGAAGGAAAGAAGAGACGAAAAGGACAAAAGAGAAGGATGAGGGAAAGGCATGGTAAATGAAGAGGTTCCTCTATTCACGTTGTCGAGGGGGCGGAGCCCTCTTCGCTCTCTCTCCCGGCAGAGCATGCTCACGATCCTTCGCGTACTCCCATCCCATCCATCCCCCTCCCAGCACGTTGGAGGGAGTTAGGAAGCAGACCCCACGCTTGATCAGAAACAGGAAGCACTTACCGTGTGTTCCGCGTGCTCCCCATGAGACCTACCTTGCGACTCGAGACAGGGGCCGAATCTCCCATCTCGGGATGTACATACAGCGACAGGCTGTGGGAGACACTGTGCCGACCAGCTTGGCCATGGTATACGGAGCCTGTGAAGGGACGTAGGCGGTGCTGATCCTCACGCGGAAGTACCATGTCACCCTTGGAGATTTGGATCTCTCCGAGAAGGCCCTCGCACGCAGCAGATGCAGGTCCAGACGCTGGAGCTCCAAATATAGAAATCGATAAATTAGCGACGTTACGAGATTGTGTTGTGAAGGATGTGCACGACGGGGAGCAGGGGAGGGAGCAGGGAGCAGCGGGCAGCGGGCAGCGGAGCAGTCGGCGTTTTCAAGCGAAGGATCTGGGCCAGGACATGATTGGCCGAGACGGGGGGACAGGCCAGAAAGGCAAGAACGGTGCCTGGTGAAGTGCCAATAAGAACGGTCGGTGCACCCCACTAGCGGCCGCCTTGTTTGTTTTCTAGATATGTATACATTACTTCAATTTAAAAAATCTTGATACCTCACCTAGCTTTCTGAGATTGCTAAGACGTGAAACCGAGTTCTAGAAAAATTAAAAAAAAAAAAAAATTTAAAATAAAAAATGGAACAATAAGTTAAGAAAAAATCCGAGATTTAGTCATTGGAGAATACGACGCCATGGTCAATGTGAATGCAGAGGCCGGTTTCAATGGTCAGCTAAGGGGTGCTTAGTCTTCATATCAGCTCAGATGCTAACTGGCATTCTTTTACAAGACGGCGACGCAAAGTAGGCTTTTAGCCTAAGGATGAAAACTGATCAGCAGCATCGACTAATGCCTCCTCGATCGATTTCTCATGAGCACTGTGTCCACAGTTGAATATGCGGTATTGAACCATTTTGTTATCCTTTCCCCCAAGCGCTTGATATAAATCAAAGCTGGTCTTCGCGGGGCAGACGACGTCGTATCTACCTTGAATGATGATAATCGGAAGATGCTTAATTTTGTAGGCCTCTTCGATCAGCTGACCGTCTCGCAGCCAGCCTCCATTAACAAAATAATGACTCTCGATTCGCGCAAATTCAAGCGCCCTATTCAAATGTTTACATTAGAATGCGACGCATCAGCCGGAGAAGAGAGGGATGATGTACCACTTTGGGTTGCCCGCCTTCTTGATATATTCGGGATCGACGACTAGCTTGCTTGTAGAAGTTTCCCAGGTGCTCCAAGCCGCGGCACTATAATTACCATTAGCAGTAGCTTCATACCATAAAGCTCAACCCTCTTACCAGGCCAGCTTTTCTTCCTCGTTTTCACCCGTGAGCCTCTTGTAGTATGCTTGCATCATGTCTCCTCTCTCTTCTTCGGGGATAGCTGCTTTGTAGGGCTCGAATAAATCGGGAAATAGCATATCGGCGCCTTTCTGATAAAACCATTCCAATTCCTCTCTCCTCAACGTGAAAATGCCTCTCAATATCAAGCCCCAGCATCTTTCAGGATACTTTTCGGAATATGCGAGAGCAAGAGTCGATCCCCATGATCCACCAAATACGATCCACTTTTCTATGTTCAGGTGTTTTCGCAGGGCCTCAATATCGGATACTAGATTCCAGGTAGTGTTTTCTTCGAGAGATGCAGAAGGCATCGATTTCCCACATCCACGCTGGTCGAAAAGAATGGTGCGGTAGTCCCAGGGACTGAAGTATTGTCTATTCCACCGCTTGTTAGCTAGAATCTGTGCGAAGTCGGCGATTCTCCTACCTGTCTGTAGCATCAATCCCACCGCCAGGCCCACCGTGCAAAAAGCAAACAGGGACAGCCTTGGGATTCTCCGGACTGCCGGATTCTTCATAGTAGATGGAGTGGACCGAGCTTACCTGGAGGTATCCAGAATTGTAGGGTGAGATGGGAGGATAGACAGGGGCCATTTTCCTATTATTTAGTTGAATGATGGTGATGGTGGTTCTACGCCTGTAATTCGTTGAATGCAATCGCAATGGTGGTGGGGTGGTGGGGGGAAATTCAGGTCATCCCTTTACGGGCTAGTTACCTGAATTTTCAGGTGTACATGAATACAATATCCCTCAGTGAACCTTCATGGCATGAGATTCCCCATCCAGACCAAATTATTTTATAATAAAAATCGGGCCATTTCCCAACAGCGTGTTTCCATTCCTCAGAAAATAGCCTCCCAGTACGTGACGACATATGACTTCATTGGAGCTGCGAATTTTTATGGCTGTTGGCCTCCTTGGTGATGGAGTAAAGGTGTAGTTTGAGACATCTAGTGGGATGGCGGCGGTTGGATGAGCCGGGAGCGTCAAAATCATCGAAGTAGGAACTGTGAGATATTTGTTTATAATTTGCGGATTCGTGGCTGGTGCTGCCACGCCTGTCCGAAACATTATCTAAGAAGGAAACTTGAAATCCATTCTTATAACTTACAAATTGCCACTCTTATGGCAAAGTAAGTCTCCTCCTTATCTCCCTCGTTATGTTAATTTTATTGTCCTAGAATAAAGGTGATATAGCTGTCTTCACTATCCCCAAATATTAGTGCCCGGGAAAGAGTTAGCTATGACTGTCACTGTCTTGAGAGTGTTCTAGACGGATGAGAATCAGATACCTTTCTACTCTACATAGTCATTTATGAGGAATGCATGAATATTAATTAGGGAGCTTCATTCGACGGCATCTATCCTATAGCCCCACTCCTCAGAAGTAAATCGATAATCCTTTTATATCCCTTAGCCTTTGCCGCCCCTAATGGGGTGGATCTGCCCCCAGAAACGTTGACATCGGCACCTTTGTCCAAGAGCAATTTCACAAGATCATAGTTACCTTTAAGAGCAGCCGCTTGCAACGGGCTGTAATGCTCACCACCATAAACATTCACTGCCGCGCCATGCTCCAACAACGTCTTCACAGCCTTCTTTCGTCCTGCAAATGCCGCAGCCTGTAGAGCGGTGCCAAAGCGTCTTCCTCTTATGTTCACGTCCGCACCACTCATGAGTAGAACAGCCATACAGCGATCATGGCATCTATTCCTATATTCCTCATTGTCCAGTTCAATTCCCCATTCATCCGACGAAGCAGCTTGCAATGAAGTACCATATTCGCCTCCCTCAGCGTTGACTTTCGCTCCATGTTTGAGTAGCATCTCAACGACCTTTTCGTCTCCATAAGCTGCCGAGCCCTGCAAGGCATACCCATACTTTCCCACGGCGGGAACATTGGGATCGGCACCATTTGATAGTAGCAAAGCAATCATCTTATGGCTCCCGTGACTTGTAGCCGCCTGCAGCGCGGTACCAAATTTACCGCCTGTCTCATTTATCTTGGCACCTCTATTCAAGAGCATCTGCGCCATCTCAACTATTCTTCGACTAGCTACAGCCTGTAGTGGAAATCCAAAGTCCCCTCCTCTCGTGTTAACATCCACTACCTTCTCGAGCACCAGAGAAAAAGCACCCACGTCAGCCCACGCAGCTGCAGACCCAACGACATCGCCATATTTCCCACCTCTAGCGTTTACGTCGGCTCCATGGTCCAGAAGAAGTTGTACCATCTTCTCACTCCGATGTGGGAACTTTTGCGTCCACACAGTCTCTAGAGCATTGCCGTAACTTCCTATTTGTGAGTTCGTGTCTACGCCCAAATTTAAGAGCAGCCTGACTATCTTCTCATTTTCATAAGAGATAGCTTGTCGTAGTGCCAGTCCAAAGGCCTTTCTATCAGAATAAATGCTGACGCTGGCGCTGTGCTCTTGGAGAATATGTGCGACTTCTGTGTGGCCGTAAATAAGGGCCATTTGCCTCGAGTTCAAGCCACCTAAAAGTGGATTTCCAGGCGATTCCACAATGGCTCCTTTGCTGAGAAGCTGGAGGACAATTTCTTTGTGCCCATTACAAGCAGCCTTATAGAGCGCACCGTTCAAAGTGTCTTGATCAATGACGCTCGTTTTGAGGTTCTCTGTGAATACTTTCTTAACTGTGCCAAGATTTCCTTGTTCCGCAGCATCGAGGAGGGTCTTTTTAGGTCTCTTTAGCCCATGGAGGAGAGAGGCAACTCGTGATGCAGGCTCTTCTTCTAGTGTCGTTGAACTGTTGCTCACTAAGGTAATGTCTGTTGATTTAGACCAAACAGAGGACCTTGGCGACTGGTTAAAGGACTACATCTTTATTATTATTATTATCCAACTGAGCAACTCACCCCACTTTACGAGTGAGATCTAGAAAGCTTACCTTCCCATCAGCCATCGGCACGCTTTCTAATTTTCAATCCTTGACAATTACAGAGGTGAGAAGATAGATAATATAGTTATATGTGAAGCCTTGTTACAAGACAGCTTTAATGTACTATGAAATCGAATTGTCGTACGTCGTTCCTTGAAGACAAAGATCCCGTCCGTGACCTAAATGCGGACGGGCAGTGCAGTAGTGCCACACCACGTTCGATTATAATTGGCTGTAGATTAATATATTATTTTGTATTATCACAGAACATTGTCAAGGCAGATTGAAAGGGCTGAATCGAGGCGCTCCACAAGTACAAGTACCCTCTCGTTCACTTGTTTAGGCGAAATAGGAGTACGTGTAAGGAGGTCACGAGAGTTTAACATCCTATAACATGAGTCATTCACATTCTTCCAAGAGCACTCGCATCTTTAGTGTTTAATTGGATTTTTTGATTTTTTTTGGATAAATATGGATTCAGAGCAGTCGCAGAAAGCTGATCACGACAATATACCCCCCGGGAAGCACCTGGTGAGACTGTACTTTACAATGCAGTAAATCGGAATAAAGAATCGCTCGTAAAATACCTCCTCCTCCAAGGTGCGGACCCAAATATCAAACCAGATGATAGCTCGTCTGTACTTTATATCGCAACTATCAACAACAATCTCTCCATCGTAAAGCTTCTCCTCGTCGGCGGCGCAGATCCAAATGGAACGCTCCCACATGAGGAGCCCGTGATCCATCGAGCAGCATTACAGTCTAACCTCGAGATGGTGCGTCTTCTCCTACAATACGGGGCAAACCCAGATGCTCCCTCCCCAGGCGGCTCAACTGCACTCTACGAAGCCTCAGCGCGAGGTGACGTACCTATTATGAAAATACTTCTCTGTCATGGCGCGGAACCAGACAAGTGTCCACCTAGAGCCCAAACAGCGCTTGGGAACGCTGTGTATCGTAGCGACTTAGACGTCGTCCAGGTCCTGCTTGATAATGGAGCCAGCATAGATAAGAGGCCATGGGGATGGCCAACTCCGTTCTATCGGGCATGCCTGAATGGGGATATTGGTATCATGAAAGCTCTGATTAAGAGGGGTGCGGATGTGAATGAGTGGTGGACGATGGGGAAGTCCATATTGGAAACTGCGGTGGAGCTGGGGAAGAAGGAGGTTGTGAGAGTGCTAGTTGAAAATGGGGTTGAAGATACGATGGGTCTTTTAAATAGTTATAATGATGAAAACAGCTAATTAGAACCTTACAAAGCAGCATTTGAGAATCTGGCCACTCCACTTGGAAGGACCTAACGTGATACTGTGTCATTTGCATATCTTCAAACTCAAGAGAATTCGAGTATATTGCGAGTCTTCATATTGTATAGACAAGGAAACTGCATCCGACATAAATAGAGTCAATACGTGATGCCTATTAACAAGGTCCACACCACCAAGGGATTGAACCTGATTGATAAAGTCAAACATTTCGAAGTCCTCAAGACTTATCGTGAGCTTACTAAGAATGCATACGCTGCAAGAAGGAATTTGTAGAATGAGGAAATATTTAGGCGACGGAGCTGGTCCTCTAGATGACATAGCTTTTGATTGCTCTAAACTTGATAAATAAATATTGATTCCTTTTGCTTAGTATCAAAATTTTCTTCTGGCCAGATTCAAATATTGCTTATATCAGCAGCCCTTTGCTAGCAATTGCGATGGGAAATTATTGCTTTCAGGACGTTCGATATATCGCTTGCTTCGGCCAATTTTCCACATCAACATTCCCGAAAAATATGGCGTCAAGCAGCCAAAGCAGCCTCAAACAGAGCAGAAAGAGATGGTTCATCAGGACGTTCGATGCAAACGTCCCTTATACTATGAGTACGAGAAGGATAGCATGGTTACGGCCGACGATGAAGCAAAAGACACTTCCAACAGTGCCGATACAACTGAAGCACAAACTGTCTTGCTCGTTATTTGAGAAGATTCCTCTTGGTATTGAAATGTCCTGCGATCAGTATTAAACTAGCTAACGTAGTTTTACGAGTAGAGATTCAGCAAAATATTTTGCTAGCGCGCCCAGCAGGTATCGTTCCAACTTTTGTACGATACAAGGACCTCGTCTGCTACCGGAATACCACACCAGTTCTATACCAACGTCAAAAAAGCTACGAATCATACGATACTCCTAAATATGATGGAACTCGGCAGAATATTTAGATTGCTTAGCGCTCCAAGCCCACAGAGAGTCAACGAAGAATGGTCAACGCAGGAGCGGTGACAACATCCAGGCTTAATAACGAAATAAGTCTGCCTCTTGGTACAGCGATGACCATGAGACCGAGATTACACCATATTTACTCCAACATGGGGACTTTCAGCCTCAAATCATTAACCGCGCATTCGTGACCAGTTCTGGTATCCAAGGTGTACGAGTACCTCTCCTTCGAATTTGCAAATGGCTATATGCTGAGTGTACCACCATTCTATACGGAGAAAACATATGGATCTTCGATATTCGAGGCTCATCACCATTTTCCCATCATAGAGGAGTACACCAGCATGGTGAGCTCGACTATACTCCGCGCAACTCCACCCATCTTATCTCTGGTTTTCGAAGTCAAGATGGCAGACCAATGTCCCAACGCCTAATCGAAAAATCCCTCGGCCGACTCTTTCAAAATGGTTGCTATCTTCCTCGATTCGTATTTCGCGATCCCATAGCAAAAAATTTCAGCCAGATTGGTCGACTGGATGCATATCATATCGCCCTACTAACATTGCAAAAGCTGCAGTTTCGTAAATGCTTCTTTGCTCCCGATGAAGAGATAATACATAAGGACTGAGGAACGGCATTAGGATAGGAAAACATCGTGAAGGTCATCGAAAGGCAGCCCAATTGACAGCAGAGTTAAAGGAGGCTAAAGGAAAGGACCTTTTTTGCAATGTGCAGTGTACTGATATTAGAACACCGTCTTCTTTCCCCATTTCACCCATCCCAGCGGATCAATCTCTGGTACGAACTCTCATACGAAGAAATCTATCAAGGATGGCTCGAGACAAGACCCCCCAGGACGAGAGTCCTGAAGCTGGACCCTCTCAGATTACTTCAACTTCTGCTACCGCAGAAAGCAACCTTGTCAGACGCACACGCGAAGCTGCGCCTCAATTCACTCCCAATGAGCTGGAGATTCTAGAAAGTCTTGAAATAGAGAAACCAGAACAATCGGCCGAATATATCCGAGAGAGAAAAGCAGAAAATATGACTCCATGACGAAGGACGAAGTAAAGATAGATTTCTTTATCAAACTTTAGAGAAATGAAGGATCCATGTGGAAGGAAGGAAGAAGTGGTATGGGAGGGCGACAAACCGTGACTCAACGAAACGCCTTTGCTAACCTAATTGATAATGCTGTTGCGGCGGCCCAATCTGGGACCAGCAAACATGGAAAGAAGGGACGCGGTCGACGTGGGCTTTGAGGTAGTGGAGATAATGACGCTCTTATCTCCCAAACCAGACCGCCTTCCCTTATTAGTTATATAGCTGGGCTTCTCTCGGTGGATGTTGGTTACTATTGGCCAATCCAGGAATAATGAAGATACGCTAACAATCGCGTAACAACAATGTGCTACCAGATGTGTGACAAACTCGATATAATTCTAGTGACAATGCAAATCCACTCCACAAAAAGAGGATGTTCAATGGAAATCGTTGCTAAAAAGAAATTATTTCGTCACCTCTTCACTTTCCACAAAGAAACCAAAGAAATATCCAAGTTCAACTGTCCGGTGGGATAACTAAATACATTCAAAATGCTTTCAACAGGATTTACTAGTCTCCAAACCTAACAAATTCGCTGTCTTCCTACAATTCATAGTAGGAATTGCATTTTTGCTTGCTGTCACACATTTTTAATTTTGGGCATTGATGACGGAGCAGAACTCGATGTGACAATATCACACATAACAGCACAAAACTTGTACTCTTGGTCGATTTTGGCAATGATGCGTATCAGAGTCTATATTATGTGTCCAAAAGAATCAAATCTATTGGAAATATCAAGATAGGATTGTGGATGCCCCTTCCCTTCCTAACAAGCATAGTATCCGTCCATCAATAACCAGCTGATCCAAAGTATGATGACGCTTCTCCAACCTATGGACAAATGATCGGTGTAACGTTGATTGAGGCAAAGCGAGTGTATCAATGGGGAGACTCGAAGTAGAGGTCAGGGCCATGGAAATATTTGAAAGTTCAGGTAACTGTCTGGAGGCCCATCGCCTCGCTTCCTCTTTCCCCTTAATTAGCACTGTCTCTAAACGTTGCTTGCGGACCTATATCATTACAATATTACCAGACTTTACTTCAAAGCCTCTAAAGCATCCTTCCTTAATGTTTCTCTTTGGGCCAAGTACTTCGCCTGCATCTCCTTGAGTTCCTTCAAATCCTCCGAATTGGGGTCCTTAGCCGCCATGTCCTCAATTAACTTAGCATTGTTGACGATGACGGTGTCGAGGGCAGTATTGTCGGTGATGGACATGCTGAGGACAACGGGGGGGGGGACATTCTGGAGGGTTGAGCTTGGGGCAGGATTGCTGCGGTGAGTGTGTAGAAGTCGAGGACGAGAAGTTGAGGCTGATTCTATGGGAATAGGGATTAGCCGATAAAGAAGGAAGCAGGTATGGTGCTCGAATATGGAGAAATTGAAATGAGCAAATTTATTCTCGACATTTTTTCCCGCTTCGACCGAGGAAGGCCAAATGAATTGCAAGTCTCACGGCATCTGCTTAAAATGAAGATGAAGAGCCTAGCCGCAGACGCAAAAATCATAGATAGTGAACTCAGTAGTCGTGATATAAAGTTTTCACCCAAAGTCGAGGGTAGAAAGGGTACAAATATATGTAGCTCCTATAACGCATCTAGCCAATTTATGGGGATGGAAATATTTCCGGCATCATACTTTTAACCACTATCATGTATGAATGCAAAGATTCTCCAATGTGGAATTAACTGTCCAACCAATAGATCATCTAACAAATAGTTTTGGTAACAAATAGTAACTGACTCCAAATGCGATTTCAAATGGGAGATGGTAAATTATTCTCTAATCTAAAAAAAATATAACATATCTTCGACTTTATTTGATTATACTTCAAGACAACTTAGACATTTCAGTCATTTTCAACTATTTTGTGAGAGGGCTGTCCCCTGCTCTGATGATCCGTTGTTTTCGATCCTAGCTGCTCTACTTACTCTATTTATTACATATAAGAGCGCAGCAGCTTCCTCGCTCATTTCAGTCACAGTATGACCGAGTCTACAAGGATTATGTCTATTATATGCCTTTCCTCGTCCTTGAAACTCTTTGTAGGCCCTAATTTAGGGTTTTCACCTTGACTGCAGGAGCCGCATTGTACAGTACGGAAACTATACCATGAATAAACCAAAAAAATAAACACGGTTTGCGAGCTCCAGATTTTATCCCTGAAAAGGCTCAATGCACGTTGTTAGCCGGTTGCCGGATCCGCATGAGACCAGCCCATCCACTTTTCTCCCCCTCCGCCAGCCTCCCCCTCCCCCTTCCAAAATGAGATAAGTTTTATACTTGAATAACTTGGGAATTGAATCCATATAACAACGCTTCTTAAGCCAAATTGGATCGGTTGTAAACGGACAATCTTTCACATATCACCCTTTCTTCACTAATGAATAGGTTGTTAGATTTAAAGTTGAAGCTTGATCGACAGCACCCCTCCCTTTTGGTAAGGGAGCGGCACGGCATGGCACCGTATACCCTCCAATAGGCAGAAATAGTCAGCGCCATGGAGAAAACGCGGAATGTAGCTACCGAATAGGAGCTCACGGGTATGGGCGCCACTTTCTCATTCTAGAAATTGGGTCGCATTCCCTAGACATATCACCCAAAATCGGAATAGCAACATTAGATTCTGCACTTCGTGCGAGCTGAGTTCTGGGATTTATATTGGCCAGATGATAAATCTAATCCGAGACATACCGGAATATTTTCCTGCCCTTTCAAAGCCTTCTCATGCCCGCGATGTTTAGAGCTTCTTTTCATCCAACGCCACTTCTTGTTCGAAGCATCTGCGCCCCACGCGACCTTCCTCAATATGGGATTTCGAGCAACACTATTGAATCTGATCAAGAGCTTCCAAGGTCCGAGGCCGACAGAGAAAGATGTCGAGCAAGGCAGATCACAGCAGAGCTCTTTCGTTCCAGATGTCGCGGTTCAAAATCCAGCATCTGAGAATGCAGAGATAGCAAACGACCCATTGAGTCTCTTCCGTCTCCTCGTAGGTATCACGTCGCATCCGACAATGTCCCATCATGGAAACCTCTTCCATGGCGGTCGCCCAGCCTCAAACCTTGGGATATATGCACGCGTTGTGCATAATGAAGCCGATGCAAAGAGGGGATATAAACATTGGTCCTTGGTTATCAATGGGTGTTTGGGAGTGCAGTTGATTGTTGCGGCAGCTTTAACAGCGATGGGTGCTGCTGGAGCCCGTCGTTCGGCTGTAACGGTTTTCGGGGCGATCAATACGGTTATTGCTGGGTTGTTGACGTTTTTGAAAGGCTCCGGTTTGCCAAATCGGCTCAGATACTACCAGGCAGAGTGGAGAAAGGTTCGGGAGTTTATCGAGCAGCGAGAGCGTGATTTTAGTCGGCCTGGATGCACCTTAGATCCACATGTAGTAGCGACTCTGGTCGAGAAGTTATACGAGGAAACCAAAGCGGATTTGGAGTCGAATACCCCGGATCGATATGCCAGTCTCAAAAACTCGAGCGAACCGGTGGTTAAAGCTTCGGAGATTCATATTCCCAGGCGTGAGGCATTTATGGAGAGGGTGAAAGAACTAGGATCGGGGACTGAGCATAAGATAAAAGATTTGGCTTCACATGTCGAGCATAATGCGGAGCATGCTGCTGAGGATTTGGAGAAGCGGAAGGAGGACTTGATCACGGAGACTCATAAGAATATCGAAGCATACGCAGAAAAGGCTTCAAATCTGGTGCGAGATGTGCCAAAGGATGTCTTGAAGTCTATCGATGGTTAGCGCGAGGATAAAAGGGAACAATGCATATTACAGGTGTTATTGTGTCTGCATATGCCGGTGTTATTGTGCCCAATCACGACGATTGTCATGAGAGAAGTGGCAATGATATCTTTGGTTGACTTCTTTCAATAATAATTTATAGCTCGATGTATTTGAGGTATTCGAGATTTCGGGTGTTTTGGGGTTGAAGATTCCAGGATCTCTTTGGTCTTTTTAATTTTTGGGGGATAAGCAGTACCTATCCCTGCTAATTCTGATGCATGGCATCATACTAGTAATATCAGACTGCTTTCTTCGGCATGGATGGGTAATAATATGAACGAATTCAAAGCAATTGAAATAGTTTTTAACACCACTCTCTTCGAATCTTCAATGTCCTAATGATACCTGAGTGACCACCTGCACGCAAACCATGCCCTCATAGGCTCTTTATTCAACAATTTTTCTGTAGAGGAAGTGGTACTGACGCACCTCAATTTGACCTTGCGGGCGCATTTGAGCACACGCGACAGGACCTATGTATTGATTGTAGTACGACATTAAAAGTCAGTTCCTAATCAAGAGCGGTCTTCTCATCCTTATTATTATGCAACACTTTCGACTCTATATGTTGCGTCGCACACAGAGTTCCCAAATCAATGTTTTCTTCTTCTTTTTGACTGGGTGGTGGACTAAATGGTGAATCAACGGCACATATATAATCTCATTCAATCAGGAAATATATATATATATATATGTTGGTAACCCTCAGGGGTGATTGCAATCAAGTTGAGAATCAGTATGTACTGTAGATGTGGTTTATATTAAGTTTAAAGCTGGAAGAGATTGGGAGGGAAGGACCTTTTATATACCTAAAGAGGTGCCTCCTGGTGAATCCTATTGATTTACTAGCTATCTCTTGTCAATCTCTTATATTTACCCATAGAGCCCAAAGGGGCAATATGTGAGACTATTTCCGCATATGCCCCGACGTTGACTTATTGTACTCCTATAGGTATAGTTGCCTTTTTATTACTCGAGATATATTTCTATATTAGCAAATTTTCTTTTATGCTAACAACGCCAAAAATTATTTTTTTCTTCTAATATGGGTGGAGATCACGTGAGCTTAAAAATTTTTAAGTTTACGTGACCCAATGCCCAAGCTTCTCACGATAGACCCCATAGACTTCGTTGGTCCTTCTAGTCCTCTGTCTCCTTGAGAGAGGTGGTAGACTGCACATATGCTTGGGTAATATCGCGTAGAAATAGCTTAATGCCCAATTGTGCAAGTGCTAATGCTAATGCAATAATTAATTATTGATTCGCTTATTAAATAATTAATAATTAAGTAAGAACAAGCTTTTTTTCCGCATCGTTATACGCCTGAATAATTAATTTAAATTTTTTATAAAATAATATAATAATTTTGCTTTTAATTTTATTTATCAATTAAAAATTAAATATTTTAATTTTAGAATATTTAGCAAAATTATATTAAATAAATTTAAAAATTTTTTTTATAATTAAATTATTAATTTTTTATTATTAAAATTTTTAAAATAATGCTTCGGCAATAATAATTATATTTTTCTAATAAAGCTTCAATAACAAAGCTTTGTTAGCTTGCTTTTTGCGTATAATAAAGATTTTTATAAATAGCTTCAAATTAATATTAAAAAAATTATTATTTTTGTTAGAATTAATATAAAAAGTAATAAATAAATTAATTATATAATTGGCCTTTATTTATCAAATATTTTTTAATTCTTTAGGATGGCCCTTGCTTTTTTTCGCGGATTAATTAATAAAATAAATTTTTTTATTTGGAAAAATAAGATTTTCGCTATTAAAATCTTTAAAACTTAAAAAAATAAAATTTTTATTATCGAAATTTTTAAAGCCTAGCTTTGAAGTATTGGGATTTTGGTAATATAATTTAATTATTATAAATTTAAAATTAATAAATTTATATAACATATTAAAAATATATATTTCGCCGAAAATTGCAAAAAGCTTAAATAGTTTTTATTTATTTTTATTTTTATATTTAATTAAAAAAGAAAATTTAATATTAATTAAATATTTGATTTATTTCGCATAGCCAAAGCGTTTTAAATTTATTTTTTCGCTTATAATTATCGAAGTTTTTTTATAGTATTTTTAATAGCTTTTGTTTTCTTAACAATTTTTTATAAATAAAAAATTTAATTCCGTTATATATAAATATGCTTCAAAAATTAATAATATAAATATTAATTTTTTTAATTTTGCAATATTATTAATTATTTTAATTGCTATTTATAATATTGCATTTTTGCTAATAAATTTGCTTGTTAATTTATAGCTAATTATTTAATATATTTATTATAAAAATGCATAATATTATTTAATTAATTTAATGCTATTATATGCTTTTATTAATATTTTTTTAATTTTAATAATTATAAATTTCGCATATTATTTAAATTTCGTAAATGCAAAATTCTTTTTAATATTATAAATAATTTAATTAAAAAATCCTAAATATATATTAATTTAATAAGCACGTAATGCTTTTTATATAATATATATTAATATATTATTAAGGAATTAGGCGGCCCCAAATTTAATAACTAAATTAATAATATATAATATTAATATTTTATTAAAATAAAAAATATTAATAATAATAAAATAATTAAAATTAATATTGTTTTTAAATATAAATTTAAATTTGCCAAAGAATTTGCTATGCATTTGGCATTGGTAATATAAATTAATTAACTTTTTAACGGTTTTAAAATTAGTATTATAGCTAAATCTCTTAAGAATCTTAATAAATCGCTATATTAATAAATAATTAAATTATTAATAAAGCTGGCGCAATTTTGTTTCGATAAAATAATTTTATATTAAAGCTTTTTTTTTTGTTATTTAGCAGCATTTATAAATATTTCTATTTTTAAATAATTAAAACAATTTTATTGCTTTAAATAAAAAAATTTTTAAAATTATTAAATTATATTTTTAAAATATTTATATTTTAAAAATATATAAAAAATAAAATATTAATAAGCATTATATAAAATATAATCTTTTTTACCGGAATAGGAACTCGTACGGTGCCCTTAATAATTGCAATATTTTTATTAAACTTTATTTTATTTATTTTAAAAAAAAAAAACGTTAAGCTTAATATTAAAATATTTTTTTTAAAAAATAAAAAATTGGGGTTTTTTAACAAATAAAATATTAGCTGCTTTATTATTAAGCATAATTTCTTAAAATTTATTTAACAAATATCGATCGAAAATAAAAATAAAGCTATTTTATATTTTCGTTTATTAAAATTAATTATTTTTAATAAAAGCATAATATATAATTTAATTTTAAAATATAAAAATCAGCTTGGCTTTATTAACGTTACCAAATTTAATTAAGAATATAATATAAAAAGCATTTTTAAGTATTATAGCCGTAAATTAAATATAATTAAATTTTTATTTAGGCAAATTATTAAATTCTTTTATTTTTTTATATTATATTAAAAAAGTTTTATATTTCTCAAAAATAATTTTTTGGTTTGTTATATATATCGTTTAAGCTTTATATTATTGGTAAGCTTTTTTTCGCTTTGCTATAATATATTATATAAAATAATATTTGCGTTTGTGGCAAATATAATATTATTAATTATATTGCTTATTTTTGCCAAACCTATTATTACGCATATTTTTTTTATATAAATAATTTATATAAAATTATTTTTTTTTAAAATAATTTTTTAATTAAAATTTTTTTTTTGCTTTTAAACGCATTTTCTTTATATATTTAATTGATTCAAAATTATAAAAAATTGCTATCGTGCTTGGGATTCGCATTAAAATTAATATAACTATTTGCAAACGAATTAATAATATATATAAGCATATAATATTGCATAATTATTAAAATTGCAGATCGTATTCCAATACAAAATTTTTAAAAAATAAAAAAAAAATTAAAAAAATATAAATTAGCATTTTGAAATTTTTTGGCACGCATTTAAAACCTGGTTTTTTAAATTAATATTGCTTTGTTAGCTTGCATTAAGGCCTGGTTAAAGCTGCTAAAGCTTATTAATTATTAATTAAAAATATTTAAGTTAATTTTTTTTAAGATTTTTTATAATAATTTTGGCAAAAAATATTAAATGCTATTTTATTAAATATTTTTATTAAGTTTTATTAATTTCGAAATAAGCTTTAGTTATTTTTACGATTGTTAAGAAATTATAAAATTATTTAATAATATAATTAAAATAAAATTTTTTTGCACGTTTTTTAAGCATAATAAAAAACGCAATTAAATAATAATTAGGCTATAAATTAATTTTATAATAATATTTATAAAATTTTTAAAGCTTAAAATTTAAAATATTATATTTGTTATCTTTATATTTTTTATTTTTATTATAATAAATTTTTATAAAGTTGGCAAAAAGCTTAATAAAAACCTCGAATAATTATTAAAATAATTAATAATTTTATTGAAAAAATTAATTTTAAGTTAAAAAAAAATATTAATTATTAATTAATAGATAATATTAATTGGGAACTAAAAAAAAAAGGAAAAAGTTCACGCTAATTCCTATTTTGGAATTATAATTTAAATCGTTTTAAAAAAATAAATTTATATAAATTTTTTATTTGCAAGCTAAAAAGCTTAATATTTTGAAATATATTCGTTTTTTTTTTAAATATTAACCTTGCTAATAAAAAAATAAAATGTTTATCAGTTCGAGGCAAGGCTCGTTGCTTTCCTTTATTTTAAAATATAGCTAATAAACAAAATAATAATAATAATAATATTATTTTTAATATAATTAAAATAAATAAACCAAATAAAAATTCGTTTAGCTATATTTTTTGCTTGCATTCCAGCAATATTAAAGTTTTTTTTTTTATTTGTCCATATATGGGATCGTTTTTTTTATTATAATTTTTTATATAATTTTAAAATAGAAATAGCTTGGTTTTTGATTTTCGACCCAGACGCCGAACCATCGAAGGAATTTTATAAAATCTTTTAAAATTATTTTATTTGCCAAATAAAAATGCTTTTGTTTTTATTTTTTAAAGTTGGTACGAATGCAGTTCCATAGCTTAATTTCTTGGTAATGTCGTTTGCTATAAATAAATATTAAATATGCAATATATTTATTTATTGCTTTTTTTATTTTATATTTTTTGAAATCGAAATTTAATTATTTTGCTTATAAAATTTTGTTAATTAAATAATTATATTTAAATAATTTTTTTTTTCTAGCCAAGATTTTGTTAATCTTGCTGAAAAAGCTTAATTTGCTTATATTAAATATATCGTACAAGAAATAAATTATATAATTAGTAAATAAAATAGTTTTTAATTTTAAAAAATATTTTCCTAATTTTTAAATTACGAGTTAAATAATAAAGATTAAATAAATAAATATTTTTATATATAATAAATATAAATCAAAAAACAAATTAGGTTTTTGGTTTTTTAAATATTTTTTAAATCCAAGGTACGAGAAGCATTTAATAGATTTATTAATATTTTTTAATATATAAATCCAAAATAAGTTTGGTTCCAATACGGGTTAGGTAAAATTTTAAATATATACGTTTTTCGCTTTTAATAAATATTTTTTTTTTTAATATATATTTAGCTATTTATAATTATATTAATTATTAATTAGTATTAGTAATCCTTAGGAATAATTGCAATTAAATTAAGAATTAATATATATTATAAATATAATTTTATATTAAATTTAAAGCTAAAAAAAATTAAAAAAAAATTTTTTTTTATATATTTAAAAAGATATTTTTTAATAAATCCTATTAATTCATCAGCTATTCTTTATTAATTTTTTATATTTATTTATAAAGCCCAAAAAAGCAATATATAAAACTATTTCTATATATGCCCCAACGTTGATTTATTATATTTCCATAGGTATAATTGCTCTTTATTACCCGAAATATATTTCCACATTTATATTTATTTAATATTAATATATTTTTGTTAAATTTAAATATTTTTAATAAATTTAATATATTAAATTATTGCATATTAATTTTAGCTTATTATTATATTATAATTTTTATTGTAATATCGCTAAAATTTAAATAAAAAATTATTATAAACTATGCAGCAAATCTTAAATAATTTAAAATTTTGGAAATTTTGCAAGCTAAATAAAAAAAAAAAAANTAAAATTTTTAATTTAATTTAATTTAATTATAATTAATTTAA